>JBBIGA010032556.1:0-13832 GCA_037576975.1 Alestes dentex | reverse complement strand
AGACATGTAGTACTTCGATTTAAGACCAAAATTACGTCATCTTCCTTTTCAAAGTTTTGATTAAATAGCAGTGGAAACGAGCCTCGTGTCATTGGTGCGGGGGCAGTCAAAGGGCATTACGAGCAGCATAGCTCCACGGGGTAAGCACCACTCCCCGTCAAACTTCACAGGCTGATAGGTCTCGAGGAGACCTTTCCAACGAACCCAGGCACGACGCTCTGCTCCCGAGAGAACCGTGGGTCAAGCACCAATCCCTGTCAAACTTCACAGTTAGATAGGGTTCGGTGAGACCTTTCAAACTACCTCTCATTTGTCATAATATCCCCCGGCGATCGGGAGTTATTAGCCAAAAACCGTTCACCTTCCCCCAGTGTCCCATAATTTTTGTCCACTACAGATCTTCCTAGCAGCATAGCTCCATGGTGCAAGCACCAGACACTTCAAACTACACAGTTAGGGCTCGGTCGTTGAAAAAGGCTGGAAACAGCGATGATAATGATGGCTGGGTTTATTTGAGAAACGAGGAAGTGTATCAGGACTGGATCAAACGCTTTGATGTATAAACGTCATAATGACATCATAATATGCAAATTAGATGGGTATATTTATACCCAACATAAACTTCAGGTCATGCCCAACATTTTTCTAATTTACAGTAAGTCTCTATCTTTAACCCCTTTTAAGCCACAAACTTCTGAAATATTGATGTCAAAATCCAGTATTAAAAAAAAAAACTGGCGCTTAAAGGGTTAAGGCAGGGGTGCCCAAACCTGTCCAGAAAGGGCCGCTGTGGGTGCAGGTTTTCGTTCCAACCAAAAAGAGCCCACACCTGAAACTGAAAACCAAGACCAACTGATTACAGGAGTGGAATCAGGTGTGCCTCCTGCTTGGTTGGAACGAAAACCTGCACCCACAGCGGCCCAGGTAATTTTTTAAAATAGAAAGCAGGGAACAAAAATCAATAGCCTGCTGGGAAACAAACATGAAGAATGCTTGAGTCCGCAATGTTCACAACTGCTCCCCATTGAAAGTGAGAATACAGCCCTTATTTAGTTGACTTTTACCCAATATAGCTATAATGCACTGGTGCTAACTGCTGCCTATAAAGGACATTATCATACCATAGTGCTTTCCCAACAAGAATGATTAAATGCCATAGACATGTGAATAATCAAATATACACTATATTTTTCTGTAGCTACAAAGCTAATTGAGCTAACAGTTAAAAAAAAAAAGCTTGCATCCCACAAACTGCAAACTGTGTCCATTATGAATCTGCTATGAAATTTCCATTAATGAACATCATATAGTGCCAGAAAGTGCATGATGATTTAGGCATTCAGTTTATCTAAATGGAGTATTAATCATCCAAGCCAGACCTCAGGTCTGAAAGATTTTATTGCATATGAACCATCTTTACAGGAATGGCCATTTCACCACCATGCAAAATAGCCAACCATAAATGATCAACCAGAGTTTTACAGTCTGTTGTCAGCTTTAACCACTAGCTTAGTGATATCTTCTAAAGTTACTTTAGAGTTTATTTTAACACATTTTTTTTCTTTGCAAGAGGTAACATTAATGAACAATGTGTTTTCAGGGATAACCTCAGTTTTCACCTATGGTGTAATAACAGGCCTGTTGATGTGTTCACCCCCAACTTTGAGCTTGGCCTTTACTAGTAATATCACACACACAGTTCCTACCCTATTAGATCTTTGCTTCCATACAGTGTGTGAAATACCTGAAGTGCTATCAAAGGAGAGGTGCTATCAAAGGAGACCACCCACTCCCCTCCATTTTTTTGTCTAATGATGTAGATTAAATGAAATTTGTTGATGAGCATCTTTTAATCAAAGCAAATTTTATTTACATTTTACATTAGTAAATTGCGGGTCTTGGAGCCCCACCAAAACAACCCATATTTGGGAGTAGTGTTGTGCATGAACGCGTTCAATGAACGGCGTTTATTAAACAGGTTCCTATTTTTCATGAACGCTGAACTGAACGAGTCGGTTTACAAATTATGAACGTAACCATCAGTGACGTTCACTCTCGCGAGACTGAACGCAGTTCACGTTCTACGTTCACAGGCTATAGTTATGGGAATTTCGGCTCTTTTCAGATAGCTGGCTCTTGTGGCAAGGCTCCCAGTTTATTTTTAGCTATGTTCTTTTCTGAGCATTTTAAAAGATATGTCTTTGTGTTAATGTTTTCTGAATAAAAATTCTATATACAGTATACCTACACCTCATTTTTTCCACTTTCACCATAACGTGACACGTTGCTTAAGTGGTAAGATCTATTCTCAACCTCAAAATTGTTTTTTAATGTAACTTATGTCTGTGATTGTTCAGTCGTATGACAGATAGAAGGAAAACATTGAAGGAGGTTCAGATAGAAGGATGTTGTATTGAACATGTAAAAAAAACACGAACGTGAACTAGTTCATTTTTGAGCTGTTAACTTTGAAAAAAATGAACTATGAACATGAACTAGTTCATTTTTATTTGAATGAACTGTATTTTCAGTGTGAACTGGCACAACACTGTTTGGGAGCTTGCTTCCACCCACATTCAGCACCAAGATTATTCATGTCTCTAGCTGTTCTTGTTATGATATCATGTCTGGCCTTGTGAGAATAGGTCTTTTACAAACTTCCATTGATTGGATATACTTCTTCTAGCGTCTAGAGATTTTTGTCACACAACAAAAATCTCTTCATTGACTACATTTAGGGTCAGGAGAGGGATTATGTAAATGAAATTTTTGCACAGCAGAAAAGGTAAACCCGCATTATGTGCCGCTACTCGGAGACACAGGGATTTGATTTCAATGGAAGAAAGCAGGAGGGAGTGAATGGATTGTTGGTTGTCAGAAGCCCATTTTAGCAGGCAGAGTAAAAGCAGTTGGTGTGTTTGAATGTGTGAGAGGGGTGCAGTTACCTCTGGGTTTTCATTTCCACCTCCACATCCTGAGCTGTGCCATTTGAGCTGAGCTGTGTCTCCCCCTGCCATGCCTGAATGTAGCAACCTGTGATTACCTCATACCCTCTCCCTCTGCTCTCTGCAGGAGCGGCAGAGGATAACGGCTTTTCTACCAACACACACACACACAAACACACACACACATACAGACACACACACATACAGACACACACGCACACACTCACCCTCCCACTCTCTCACATTGAAAGAAACCATATCTTGGTTGCTGAAAGCACCTTAAATGCAGACAGTATATCTAATAGTTCTCAAGATGAGATTATTACAAGAGTATTGCAGTCTCATTCAACCTTCCTCCAAATATTACTACTTCCAAACAAACATCTTATCTCACTGACATCTTGAAGCATGTTTTTGTTTAGTGCGCTTAAAAAGAATTTTATTAATTAAACTAAAATATGCAGAAATGTATTTTGCATAATTGGAAACATGAGATTTTGCCTGTATATTTATTTATACTTTCACTTTTCAAGACATCATCTTTTCAGTGAAGTTCTTTTTCTCTCTCTCTTTCTCTCAGTCGCCTTCACATACATACACACACACACACACACACACACACACATGTGCATGCACACACACGCATACACACACACACACACACACACACACACACACACACCCTCCACACAGTAGGAAAGGGTCGCCCGGCAACATCACACTGAGAAAAGGAGTGGGCAGAGTGGTAAGAAACACAAGCACGGCCCAGCAGGTCTACAAATCCTCTCTTTGGCTTGCAGTGACCCTGCGTGGGCACTGCAGTCTCAGTGAGCGATGTTGAAGCACTCCTCACATAACCCAGACGCTGCTGGCGACAAGCCAGAGTGAATCGAGGAGCCGGAGAGGGAACAGTGTGTCAAAAAATAGTTCAGTCATCAGTGTGCATGAGAATGTGAACAAATAGGTGGGGGGTGAAGAAGAATTAGGGATCGTTTTATATGTAGACCACCCACAATGTGAGTCGTTTCGGGGCAGCTGGTGGCATTGTGGTTAGATAGTTGGCCCTGCGACCAGAGGGATATGGGTTTGAATCCCAGGACTGCTACTGGTACCACTGAGGTGCCCCTGAGCAAGGTGCCATCTCCACATACTGCTCGTCAGGCACCCCTCGTTGGTGACAGCCCTCCGCTTCATTTGGTTTGTGGGTTAAATGCTGTGCTGTGGTGTGTTCATACATATATACATATATATATACAGTAAGGAACATAAGTATTTGAACACTCTGCGATTTTGCAAGGTCTCCCACTTAGGGGAGGGGTCTGAAATTCACATTGTAGGTGCATTCCCACTGTGAGAGACAGAATGTAAAAAACAATTCAGGAAATCACATTGTATGATTTGTAAAGAATTTATTTGTTTTGCACTGCTGCACATAAGTATTTGAACACCTGAGAAAATCAGTGTTACAGAAGCCTTTGCTTGCAATTACAGAGGTCAAACGTTTCCCGTAGTTCTTGACCAGGTTTGCACACACTGTAACAGGGATTTTGACCCACAGATCTCCTCTAGATCTGTCAGGTTCCGGGGCTGGCACAGAGCAACATGGAGGTTCAGCTCCTCCAAAGATTTTCGATTGGATTTAGGTCTGGAGACTGGCTAGGCCACTCCAGAATCTTCTTATGAAGCATATCAAAGCATTTTTTAAAGATCACCTTGCTGTCTAACTACAGTCTCAAGTTCTGTGCTGCACAAAAGGATCATCTTAAAGCAGGGATCATCAGGCAGAAGGATGGACTTATATTTTCATGCAGTACAGACTGCCAGAGACCACAAATTGGAGTAGGGCTGCTTGAAATAGCTAGTGAGGTCTGTTGATCTAATTAACCAACCCTGGCTGTAAACTTATGGTTCTTGAGTAACTGGCATGTATGTTAGGCTAGTTATGCTAAAATATCTCCAAGGAAAGAGTTAGAAAAAGGGGTTCTTGGTGGTTTCTGCTTTAGGTTTGAAGGCTAGACATCCCAACTTCATGACCAGAGGTAGGACTGAGAGATATGGCTGAAGAACAAGGATGGAGTGGTAATGGAGAGCAAAACAGGAAATGGAAGGCAGAGATGGAGATCTTAGACATGAAGGAAGCATCAGGCATGGCCTTTCTCCCATCAGTTATTTCAGACCTTGGCTAATGGGATTTTCCAGTTAAGAAAATTCCATGTTTGTTGGTGGAAGGCTGCCAAAAGATCTTTGAGCTAATCGCTAGCGATCTCTGTAGGCCACACAAATAACTCACAATACTTTTTACTGCACTGCATAACACTCCTTAGCCCAGTGGTTAGGGCGTTCGCTCAGCAATCAGGAAGTTGTTGGTTTGAGTCCCAAGACTGCTAAGCACCTCTGAGGTACCCTGTGCAAGGTACTGTCCCTACACACTGCTTCCTGGGTGCTGTGTTACTGGCTGCCTGCTGCTTCACTTGGTGAATGGGTTAAATGCAGAGGAAGAATTTCATTTGGTTCACACTGTGTGCTGTTGTGTGTTCGCGTAAGATAGAATGGTCACTTTCACTTTCAGCAGAAGGTAATATTCCAAGAGGCACAAATGGATAAAAGGTCTCAGGGATCACTTACTTAAATAATCCATCAAAGTTCTGGAAAATAATCAAATCTTTGTCAAATACTAAGATTTCAACTCTTCCTGAAAACATTCTTGTAGGCTCACCAACAATTGTGAATAAGTTCAATGAACACTTGATCAGTGCAGGGTGTATATCTGGCAGCCTATTTTTAAATACCTTTGATCCATTCCCTTCCACCCCAGTAAGTGATGTGAGAGCAGATTTATTCGTTTTCAAACCCATCTCGGTTTATAAAGCACTAAAAGATATTGACCAAAAAAAATTTGCAGGTCCACACAATTCAGATCACTATCTCTTAAAGTCAGCTTCAATTTGGAAAGCTGCATATATTCTTCCTCTTCAGAAAGGTGAAGATCCATCTGATTTAAATAAAGGACTCAGTGTGTCCAGGCAGAGGGATTCAAATCAGATTTTCTTTAGATAACTAAAGGCATGCCTCAAGGTTCTATTTTGGCTCCTATATTATTTTCTATTTTTATAAATGATTTAGGTAAAGACACTCAAGCTAATTTGCATTTGTATGTGAATGATACAATCATATACACATCTGTTCCCTCTGCAGCACAAGCGATAGGAAAACTTCAGAATGCATTTCAGTCATTATAAAGAAGTTTGAATGGTTTAAAATTGGTTTTAAATGTTCAGAAAACAAAGTTTATGATTTTATCAAAAGCTTTATTGCAAAACTTTGACAATTTAGGAATTTTTACGTCTGATAGTACATTGATTGAAAGGGTGTCCTCCTATAAGTATTTAGGAATATGGATAGATGAAAAGCTCTCATTTAATATACATATTTCTAATTTAGTCAAGAAACTTAAATTGAAGATTAGCTTTTAGTTTAGAAATCAATCATGTTTCACATTTTCTGTAAAGAAAAACTTGTGGAAGCCACCTTTATGTCTGTCATTGACTATGGTGGCATACTGTACATGCATGCAGCCTCCTCCACTCTAAGGAGCCTGGATTCAGTGTACCATGCTTCACTGCGTTTTATTTCTAATGCAAAATCTCTCACTCATCACTGTATTCTCTATGCTTTAGTTGGCTGGACATCATTAACCATTCGTAGACAACAGCAGTGATATATATTTATCTACAAAGGTTTGTTGGGTGAACTCCTAAAATACCTCAGTTCCCTTCTTTTTGTCAGTTCTAGTAGCGAGCATCTGCGTGCATCCAAGTGGTTGCTCTTGAAAGTTGCCTGTACTAGAACAGATATAATGAAAACATTTGTATCCATAAATGAATGAAAACATTTGTATCCATAAATGAATGAAAACATTTGTATCCATGAATGAATTCAGGAGTATCATAAAGAATACAGTGAGGGATAAATGTCATTGTTTTTCTTGTGATTGAGCAGTTGTGTTTTATTGTTGCCTCATGTATTTTTTATGTGCTATTTTTATATGGCTGCTACCTTGGCCAGGTCTCCCTTGTAAAAGAGATTTCTCATCTAAACCGGACTTCCTGGTAAAATAAAGGTTAGTTAAATAAATAAAATAAACTTACAATTACACAAACAGAGTTTTTGAAAGCTTCATGCATCCAGCCACCACTACTGACACACCCCCAACACAGCCCCGTGATCCACCTATAGATCGCGTTCCCTCGAGTTCTAGCCAGGCCCCTCGTCACACTCCCTGGCACGCGCTAGGAGCCTTTCTCCGGATTCGCTATTTATACACGGAAGGTACACACGTATCTTGGACTTTCTTCGCATGTGTTCAGATTGCTCATGGTTTGCTTTCTTTGTAGATTACCCATGTTTATTGGACTTTATTGGGCTTTGTGTTTTGACCCTGTTTCTGGATTTTACTCTCTGGTATGAACTACAGAATTATTTTAGGAATACTGCATTATTCGTTTTGCATCATAAGGATCTTTATGATGCAATAAGCAGTGGCCAGGATCTGTCAGAAAAACCTGTCTAACCTAGACAAGCAGAAACAATCAAAGTCTTTTGATATTGAGATTCAACAACGAAGAACAGGGTGTTAATGGCTTCATGTCAGGCCATTGCATCAATAGACCTTTGACATTGTTTTTCACCACTAAATCTTAAAACAACACCTTATCAGTGTGCTCACACTCAAACCTCATGCCTAAATATTATATCCAAATTTAAACACATCCAGGTTTAGGGTATGTTCCCACTGAGTTACTTTTAAAACTCATTTTTTATTTATTCAATGTTTTATCAAAAAATATTTATTAAAATAAAATCCTATAGTTTCATCCAATACCAACAGTCACACCAAATGGCAATGAATTTGAACCGACAACTTGAATTAGCTGGGATCAGCCAGGCTTGAACACTGCCAGGGCTGTTGACTCTGAACAGTGCCTGAATAGAATCTTTCCAACAATGTAAAGAGGGCTTACAGGCTTACACTAGCTTAAAAAATTAGGAAGAGGCAAAAAATTATAAAATATATTATGCTGGAAAAGTTGCAAAGCCATGTCTAAGGCTCTGGGAGACCAGTAAACTAAAATCAGAATCATTATCACCAGAAGGAGAACAAACATCTAGAGAATCTTGAACGGGAAACATCTAAGGAACCTTAGACAAACATCTGAGGATGTACTCATATAATATAAAGATGATTCCACTTTTAGAGAGACAAAAATGGTATCTATGGGGGATGTTGCCCATTGTTAACCAGGAGGAACATCCAGGATAATCTCACATCAAAAATACCATGATGACCCCCAAGCCTTTTGGAATAATGTTCTGGATTGATGAGTCAAAAGTTGAATGAAAATAACCCCTTTACATCTAGCACAACCACAATATTCCACAATAAGACCGTCATACCAACAGTCACACATTGTGGTGGTAGTGGGATAGCATGGGGAAGCTTTGCTGCATCAGGGCCTAATTGAGGCAATGTTGGATTCTGCTCTTTATCAGAAAATCCTGTTTTAAATGCAATTGGCTCCTTCATGTCCACCTCTGGATGGCTCCAAAAAACAAAATGAAGAATTAGTCCAGGTAAAGTTTTGACTTGAGCCCCATGGAGATGCTGTTGAAAGGGGAGTGCTCAAAAAATGGACAACTCTGCAGTTTGGGGAGCATATACTGTTTCATGGACTGTAGATGCACTTTTCTAACATAAAGTGCACATCCGAATACAATGTGTAAAGTGCCAATTGCTACATACATAGTAAAGATTACAAGCTTAACCAGGCATCATCAAGCACTCTGCAGGGTCCTAACCAGGCTGCTCAGCCTCAGCAACTTACAAAAAAGTTGTCAGTAAAATGACCGCAGTAAGGAAAAGGCGAAAATAGAAAACCAAAAATGTTGAGTGTGATCAGCATGTTTTTTCCTTCATCCAAAGCTTGAGAGATCAGCAAAAACAGTTTTATTGAAAAGGGGGCAACAAGAGGAGGAGAGAAAGAGGGGGGAGGAAAAGGAGGACATGAGGAGGAGGGGAAGAGTTGAGAGATATGGATCTGTAACAATGGGCAAAGAGACCATTTCTGCCCAAGAGTTCCCAAGGAATAATGAGTTCAGTCTCAAAAAAACAATGAGAATAAATCCTGTGAGTGCACTGCGGGTGTACAAAACATCAGTTTATCCGAGCAGGACTTTTTCAGTCGCTCAGGGCAAGCACTCAGTAAATAAATAAAGCTTTATAACCATGTCTGGGACAAATCTCAGTTTGCATTTAGGCACTTTTCCATATGTATACAGGAACCGTGCTGTACCAAAACTGTACTGCAATGGTATGGAAGTTGTAACGCGCTTAGATTTTCCATTGTACAGTGGAGGAAATAATCATTTGATCCCCTGCTGAATTTGCAAGTTTGCTGACTTACAAAAAAATGAACAGTCTCTAATTTATGATGTAGTTTCATTGTTATGGAGAGACACAGAGTATCCACTAAAAATCAAGAAAAAACATGTTACATAAAAGTTATAAATGGATTTGAATTTCACTGACTGAAATAAGTCTTTGATACCCAAGCAAAACATTACTTAGTACTTGGTGGAGAAACCCTTTTTGGCAAGCACAGCAATGAGACGTTTCTTGTAGTCGCTCACCAGGTTTGCACACATCTCAGGAGGGATTTTGGCCCATTCCTCTTTACAGAAACTCTCTACATCTTTTAGGTTTCTTGTCTGCTGCTTGGCAACTCGAAGCATCAGCTCCCTCCACAGATTTTCTGTAGGATTGAGGTCTGGAGACTGGCTAGGCCACTCCAGGACCTTAGTGCTTCTTCTTTAGCCACTCCTTTTGCTACCTTGGCAGAATATTTTGGGTCATTGTCATGCTGGAAGACCATCCACAACCCATCCTCAGTGTTCTGGCTGAGGGAAGGAGGTTTTTGTCCAAGATTTTACAGTACATGGCCCCATCAATTGGCCCCTTAATGCGGTGAAGTCATCCCACGTTTCCACCTCCACCTCAGCATTTCTCATCCTCCTAACACAGCGGGTCGAGTTGATGCCAAAGAGCTCGATTTTGGTCTCATCTGACCACAGCCTTCATTTCTCCCAAGCCTTCTCTGAATCATTTAGATGTTCACTGGCAAACTTAAGATTGACTGTACATGTGCCTTCTTAAGCAGGGGGACGTTGCGGGCACTGCAAGATTTCAATCTATTATGATGTAGTGTGTTACCAGTGGTGTTAATGACCGTGGTCCAAACTGCCTTCAGATTATTAACAAGCTCCTCCCATGTAGTTCTGGGCTGATCCCTCACCTTTCTCATGATCATCCTCACTCCAAGAGGCAAGATACTGCATGGAGCTCCAGATTGAGGGCAATTGATGGTAATTTTATATTTCTTCCATTTCCGAATAAACGCACCAACAGTTGTCACCTTCCCACCAAGCTTCTTGCTGATGGTCTTGTAACCCATTCCAGCCTAGTGCAGGTCTACAATCTTGTCCCCGACTTCCTTTGACAGCTCTTGGTCTTGCCCATGGTGGTGGAGAGGTTGGAATTGAAGAAACTGATTCTGTGGACAGGTGCGCTTTTACACATAACGAGTTAAGATCAGGAGTATCTGTAATTGATAGATTGATTTTAATCTGTGTGCAACATGGGCACACAGCTAGTCTGTGGGAGACAGAAGTCTGGCTGGGTTGTAGGGGATCAAATACTTATTTCCCTCAATGACATGCAAATCAATTTATAATGTCTTTGTAACATGTTTTTTTCTTGATATTCTGTCTCTCTCCATAAAAATGAAACTACCTCATAAATTTGAGACTGTTCATTTTTTTGTAAGTCTGCAAACTTACACGTTCAGCAGGGGATCAAATAATTATTTCCCCCACTATATCTGACCCCACTAGCAGTGCAGTTCTTGCCCCAAATTGTTGTTTAGTCTTGCGATGAATACCTAACCCAGCTAACTTACTAACAGTGTCCTGGTGCCTTCACATTTCTCACAGTGTTAGAAAACTTTATTTACTTTCCAGTTATTAGTTTGTATTTCCATTGTTGTTCTTTTGCATGGACAATAAAAATGTCCTCTTTCCAAGTCCAATCAAAAAGCAGTCAGCCGGGCAGTAGCCCACTTTTGGCCCTGCCATCAAGCAGCTCTGTGACAGCACAGGTATGGCTCGAGTACGGGTCACTTTATTTGTAATGGAAAAACTGTGTTTGCAGTACAGCATGGTTCCTTGTGGCAGTTGATGGCCAAGAGCAGCCCATCAGCCAGCTTGATATTAAAAAGGAGTGAGTTGATCAGGCAGAGCCTGGCTGCATTGCCGATCAGGACCTGGCTATGGTGCTGGTGGCGAAGACCAATGAGTAGATGATGGCCAGTACCGTGGGCATGAATCATAGTCCTTTCCCAAAAACTATGAGTAGCCCCCAACAATTTAAAACCTAAACTGACACCTGTGCTATCAGTTGACTGGCAATAACTTTGAGTCACCGTAGTGTACATTGTGCAAAATCATATTTGAAACATGAAATCTCATTGAAATACTTCCATGCTGAGCCCTTGTATTGTATTTGTGTCCCTGCATTATCTGCACTCCCATACGCAAGTGCCACATTCAATTACCCAGTTAACTAAAACACTATGACAAGCTTTGATGTCCATACAGTAAAATAGCCATTTCTCATTCATTACAGTTTATAACCCACGGCATGAAGAAGTACACTGAAAGCCTATTTGTGTAACCCTATAGCAGCAGCAGTGACTGCTGTTTTATATATCACAAACTTGTGCTGACACCCTTCTTTTCATGGTCCAACACACAGTACCATGCAAAAGTCTTGAGCTACCCCTAATTTCTTCATAATTTTCTTTTGGCATATTGAGCAGATTAAAAGAAAGAAATGGAAACAAATGTTTTACTGTGGCAGGCTGCAAAGTACCTAAAGATACAAGGTGTCTAGATAAAGGTGTTCCAGCACTCAGTATTCAGCACCACCAATATACAAATCACCGGCCTGTAATCAAGAATCATCTGCACCCGTTTCGTCACTGGTTCAGGCCTTAAATTAGACGTGCTTTGTTCTGCTTGAATGATTCATATGTAGGTCACTGTATGGCTTAAGAAACATTGCTCTGGAACTAGTCAGGTGTAGGGACTGAAAATAGTCTTTGTAAGCCCTTCAGGAAGCCTGGAGAACTGTTCCTCAAGACTACATTAAAAGATACGTCTGAAACTTTAGAAGCAAGATATGAAGAAATAAAGGGTGGCTTAAGGCTTTTGCACAGTATGTACATCAACTAACTAGCCTTTACATTTACTGACAAGCATCACAAAATTCACTTGTTGGAATGGGGATCCATCCAGCACTGCCAAGCAGAACAACTGCAATGACGTCTCAGGAGAAACCGCATGCACAGCTCCCTGCAGATGCAGTAGAGCCGGAGCTGTATGGAGAAAACCCTGCAGAGTAAATGCTGCTATCAACAAGCCCTCTGCTTCAGCTTATTTACTAAACTTTGATTAGTTATGATAGCAACAAAAACCAGGGAGGGACAAAGATTTCTGTGAAAGCACTGCTGTCTCAGCAGCAAGCACTACCTGCTCCACATTACCACCTCCCTCTGAATCGCCTGAGTCACATGGCCCATCAGTTGCTGGTCCTGCTGCAGCACTGTAGACTGTACTGATCTATCTTTCCATATACTGCAAAAGTTGTACATCTCCTTCAGGGAACTCAAAAATGTCTGCAGATTTAAGTGCAAAACTTCTATTTCTATACTGAGTTTAACACATTAAAAAACAAATTCTACAATATAAAATAACATGTAGGTTTATAATAATAATAATAATAATAATAATAATAATATTTATTATTATTATTATTATTATTATTATTATTATTATTATTATTATTATTCAGCATGACATTTTTTATTATAAATTTGAATTCTGCAAATAAACAGTAACTGTGCAGCAAAAAGTGTACTAAAGCATGTTCTCTGTAGAGGATGTGCATTTTGACATTAGGGGTGCCCAAACTTTTGCACACAACCATATAGTGGTAAAATTAGATGCTAAAGAAAGATTTCTTCCATTCTAAAGCAGTGCATTTTGTTAGTTATATTTGTGGACAAAATAAATTCCATCAGAATGTGTTTATTACTGTCAATCACTCAATAATTAAAACTTATTTTCACTAAGTGAACTCATATCCACATGAGCCTGAACAGAAAAAATCATGTCATCTCCAGTTTTCTTCACCGACGTCCAGTGAAAGCAACTATGGCTGTAGTATCAGGAATGGGAACGACTTGAGCTGAATTAACTGCAGCTCAACATCAACAAGAGAACTGGTGGAAGAACACAATCTCCTCTCACTCCTTGTGCATTAGGGGGGTGGATGTGGAAATTGTTCAGGACAACAAATACATGGGTGTGCACACTGACACCAAAAGCTGGACTGGTCTAAGAACTCTCTGGCCACATACAGGAAGGGTCAAATTAGGCTGTACTTCCTACATCGAGTCCGATCTTTTAGAGTCTGCAATACAAAGCTGTGGGTGTTCTATGAGTCTGTAGTGGCAGCGTGAAAGTGGCAGACACAAAGAGACTCAACAAACTGATCAAGAAAGATGGCTGAGTGGTGGGTGAGGAACTGGACAACATGGAAACTATGGCTAAAAAGAGAACATTGTCTAGACTTCACTCCACTCATGGACAATGCTGATCACCCACTGAAAAAGTGAAAGTGACCATTCTGTCATGCGTGAACAAACCACAGCACACAGTGTGAACAGCACAAAATTCTTCCTCTGCATTTAACCCATTCACCAAGTGGAGCAG
>JBBIGA010032517.1:0-13835 GCA_037576975.1 Alestes dentex | reverse complement strand
GTGTGTGTGTGTGTGTGTGTGTGTGTTTGTGTCACGGGTGTGTGTGTATGTGTGTGTGTTTGTGTGTGTGTGTGTGTGTGTGTTAATCTGTGTTTTCAGGGAGCAACTTATTTTTGGGTGCTTTTTTGTACTTTGTAAAAATGTCTATTGAAAAAGGTCAAAGAAATTTATTTCAGTGTGTTTTGCTGTTTTACATCGTCTCATGTCTTACTGTTGCAAAAGTTAGCAGCTCAAACCTCCTTCCGCGAAACCTCCAAGATTTTTATTCATAAAATAAAACAATTACTTCACTAAAATGTAAGCCAAATAAAATTAAGTTGGTCTTGGGAAATGTTGTCATGGCCATAACTATATCACTCCTTTGAGGCCATGGCTACCTGTTTGCATGACTTCCTGTTTGTGTCACGCCCCTAGCAGCCCATGTCACCAAAAGTCTCATTGTATTTGTGTGTCATGTGCAGGTTTGTTCCTAATCAGTTCTCTCCCCTCTCATGATCTGGGTTGCTAGGCACCAGTTAAGGGGCTCACCTGACTACTGGGCTCCAGCAAGGAGCACCTAAATGCATTGGGACCGACTCAGCAGCTACGATGTCTTCGCAGCTCGGCTGAGCGTGACCCTTATTCCCTGTCCGGCGGAAAATGAAAGGACCTCAGTGATTCTGCTACAGCACCATTTCAGTTTGTAGACTCATTCAGTTTGGAGCTCACTGAGCTCACTCTTTGTTTTGAGTTTCTATTAAACACTTTTTTCCTGAAGTTTTCCTGCAGTTGCATCCTCCCTGCCCGCACCAACATGACAGTTTCAAGGCCCCAACATATTTATCTATGTTTTTTTTAAACTGTACCATGAGTAGTCTTGGGTGTCACAGCAAAAGCCTAATTAATGTCTTATTATCCCACCTCAGATCATGGCCAAACATTAGAATCCCATTCCCGTTCTTACAAGTTATTTTTCAAATGGTCCAATTAACTGTAAACAATGAGATGAATAAATGGGAAAAGGAAGCAAGAGTCATGGTAATTAAATCATCTTTTTCATGCTGATTGACTGGTAAAAGGTTTCACACTTTTTTATTCTTCAAGTTGGAGAAAGTTTCTGTAGCTCTTTGACAGCAATAGAAAATAGTGTTGGTGAAACTGTGTCTGTTCTTCACATATGTGGGTGTTTTATTTTATGGCAAATGTGTCATTTTTGTCCTCTGCAACCATAAGACCTTATTTTAAATGAAAAAAAATAATCAGCAATCAGTGGGTCACAAAACATCCAAGAATCTGTGCATGGAAGAAATACCTGCATTTTCTCTGCAAATACAAACAAGCCACCACATCATGTGGCCTTATTGTAACCTCTGCATCACCAGAAGCAAGGGTTTAAGAGCAGATAGTGTGACTGCGGATTAAATCAGTTTTTGTTTAAAAAGATTCAGACTTTCTTGTATTTTTTAATGGAAAGTGATCAGTATACTGCTGTTGCTGAATGCGGAGTGGTTGGAACTCCTTTATCTAGACACTTCACATCTTTAGTCACTATGCAGCCTGTCGCAGTGAAACATTTGTTCCTATTTCTTTCATTTAATTTATTCAGCATTCCAAAGAGAAGACAGTTTGACAGGGAGACAATAGCATTTTTGCACTAACAAGGTGATTTCAAGCATACTATGGAGAAATGGCTCAGGAACTTTGTAAAATACTGTAAATCTACCCAGACACCACATAGAGAGAAAGAAAAATCCATTTGTCCAACTTTACTGTGTCTAAGCAAAATTTAATAATGAAGACTGGTACTTTAATATTAATACAAACAATTCTACTGAATAAAAATACACTTAAGCTTGCAGACAGTTTTTAGTTCCAGAAATCATTCAGTTCCCCTTTGATTTTTCAAAACTTGGCATATAATTTAAGTCAGGTTGGGCTCAAGCTCGTGTTGGACTTAGAACTTAAAGCTCTTGACTGTGCTTATATTAGCCTGCATGAAATAAAGTATTCTTGACAGCTGATCACAGATGACTTTCTTCTCTATTCATGTTGGTAATGATCATTCCTACTTGCTGTAAGAGCTGTTGGATTGGTGTTTGTGGTAATGAGACGGTTGGATGGATGTAATACACGCATGGAGGGTAGTCTAGAAGATTGGTGATGCAAGAGACATCAATTCATTTTGGATTTCAAGTGATATATGAAGTACTGCCTCCTCAGGGGTCCGCAAAACAAAAGCAGCTGTGCTATTGGTCGCAAATTTGCATATCAAAGGCAACCAGTGTTCAACTTGATGTCAAATTTATTCACCACAGAAGCCTGGATTGCTAAATCACTCATCAAGGCAAATTCTACTGAAATGAATATAATTTGATTCACCCTTTTTTTTTTGCTGTGACTGCAACTTAAGATAAATATCATTTTAACCCTCATGTCATGTTCAAATGTACTAATATCCTTTATGGCTGAAACGTGGTTGAAATTAAATTTCCTACACAAGTTTATGTGTCAGTTTCTTTGATTACCTAAATGGACCTATGCATGTATAGCCCCCACGGCGGAAAAAGTTCTTGTGCAAAATCTGTTTCCTCCCCCCCATGTCATTTGACCTATTAGTGGTTCTCTCACTCCTACAGCTGTGGTTATGTTCAGTTATGGAACTAAAACAGAGAGAAGATTTTCGAAGATAATAAAACTACATTTTACACTGTCCTCAGTATCATCATGTAAAAAATCTAAACAAATCTGTGCAAAATGTTAATATTTCTTATGTGTTGTCTAAGACAGATAAAACTGGAATCAAACTGACTCCAAAGAACGCTGGCATAAAAAATGTGTACAGACATTGAAAACACATCATCATGTTCATTTTGTGTGCAGTTCGTCCACTTTAAATTAGGAAAAGACATTTAATATAAAGCAAAAAAATTAATTAATTTTTATATTCTGAAATCCTAAACATTCAATAGTGTCAAACTGGCCCAAAACTTAAAAGGAGGGTTTAAAAGTGTCTATAGCAGTTAGTTCAAACCATTGTTCCTAAACCACAGAATTCAACAAGCACATCCATTTTCTCACTCAGATCACACAGCCAATATCAATGTCAATGACATGCATACTGCTGACTCTGCTTTGAGACAAACCCATGAACTGTGTCAATAAATTTGCAACTAAAAAAATACCTTTTCTCAGCCTTATCACTGCAAATAGGGAAGATATAATGCAAAATAAATTGATACTTGGTTGATACCTTATGAAGAAGATGTATGTATGTATGTATGTATTTATGTATGTATGTGTGCATGTATGTATTTATTTATGTATATATTTATTTATTTATAGTGGTGATAAAAGTATTTCTTACTTCCCAATAAATGTTTCTAAACTGCCAAAAGAGTAAAATGCCACCTCTTATTTCTTAATATTTTACTTTGAATCATTTTGTTGGTGCAAAAATACTTTTCTATACCTATCAACCTGTCTTATTTTTGGCATATGGAATAGATTAAATGAAAGTATGTTTTACTGTGGCAGGCTGCAAAGTGTCTAAAAGTACAAGGTGCCTAGATAAAGGAGTTCCCACCACTCAGCATTCAGCACCACCAGTCTGCTGATCACCGCCTGATCATCTGGAATCATCTGCCCCTGTTTCTTCTTGATAACCCAGGTAATGCTGTTTTCAGGTCACCAAAGTAAGGTTTTAAACTGTACAAAAGAGTTTATTTACCATGCTGTGGGAAACAAAATTTCAAGATATCATTGCACCATTTTTGTGTGTGTATCAGGACGGTAGCTAAGGGAGGGCCTAGAGGGGCCTTAGGGGGGCCTAGTCCACTTCATTTGAAAGCCAAACTGAAACAGATTTGTGACTGTTCAAGCCCTCTTATAACATCTTGCGCTCTTATAAGACAAGGCAAACACAAAGGCACTAAGTATGAGAATTCTAGTTTAAACATGACATGCAATATTCTGTTTCCATGTAAAATCATAAAATTCAGCATTTCGATATGTCTTTTTCTCTCAGCCCAGTTTTCTGGTTAGATTATATTGCCTGTGATCTGACACTGAATTCTAGTGTAATGTTTTGGATCTTTTATTACTAGTTTTACTGGTTACAATTATAAAGAAGATACAGTACTGTGCAAAACTCTAATTTCTTCATATTTGAATAACCTTGGTGGTGCAAAAGTACTATTTTACTGTTTTCTCTGGCAAATGTAGAAGATTAAATGAAAGAAATGGGGACAAATGTTTTACCATTCAGCATTCAGCACCATCAGTATACTGATCACTGCCTGATCATTTGGAATCATCTGCACCTGTTTTTTCACTGGTTCAGGGCTTAAGATAGATGTACTCTGTTATGCTTGAATGATTCATACATAGGTTATATGTGTATATGCACTCATGTTCATGCTGTAAATGTGTTTCAATTCTTTGGCCTCGTTATGCATTAGCCACCAGGCCTTGCGTGGGTGCTTTATTTTGGTGACTGTTCATTGGCTTTCAAGGAAGTGCCTTTATAACCTTCCACTGTCCAATTTACATCAGCGCTCATAAAAACTAACCACAGCTTTGTATCATTGCCTATTAATGTTAGGGATCAGTGACTCCACAAACGAGAGAATGACGAGGAATTGGAAATGAGATCTCATAGGAAGTCAAACAGACCATACATGCAGGTGAAGTAATTACAAATGAACTGGCAGCACGACACACTGTCATTACAAACTTGCATAAAACCGTGTGTCAGTACGGAAGGACCTGGACACTAATAATGACTCACTTGAAAATGAGTTAACTACTACAGTTATTCTGTTTAACAACATATATTTTTATGATCATTTATAAAACCTCTCAGTTCCCTTTATGTCCAATATGCAACCTTCATGGCTTTTACTGCGAACAGGCCGATATGAATCCACACATTAATGCCTGCTACCATAGCAGAATAGTTTTCACACAGGGTGTACCAAAAGAATTGTTGATGGGGTGGGTGCAGGGGTTGGAGACACAAGTTTTGAATTAGATTTAACAACTGCATTTAGTCTCAAATTAGACTGAACCCATTTGAGTTTTGAATTATATTTAAGGACCACTAAGCATGATTTTTTGGGTGCTGCAGCACCAACTGTTGGTGCTTTAGTGCCAACACAGAGTCCTGCAGCACCCCTAAAACATATGCTTTCCACAGTTATGGCTGCCACTATTTCTTACTATTTACTGCTATGTAATTTGTGCAAGCCATTGCAAACTGTGACAATGCAATGCAGTCCATTCTAATCTAATCCAGTCTAATCTAATGTAACACTGTTTTACTAATGCCATTCTTTTCAGCCATCTATTGTGATACAGATCCCTACAGAATCGTGTTTGAAAAAGAGATTTGTGAGAGTGTAGAACTGTATAAAGCTCCACATAATGTAAAAGTTCTAAACAGTTTAAGGCTTTGTCCTAGAACATTAAAAGATGCTGTGGTTCTTGTTAACACTTTGCTGAAGGCCAGTTTTCATAAGGTTATATGACATATACATAAACCTTTCATTACAACAAACATACATCCACAAAAAGGCTTACCAGTCGTGGTGAAATGCCAAAAAAATGGACCAAAGCACCCATTCTGACAAATTATGTTTTTGAGTGATGCCAAAGAAGTATTAATTGAATGTTTCTGGGGGGAACCAAAAGTGGTTCTTCCATGCCATTGTACAAATAACATTTTATCACCTTTTTTCAAAGAGTGTACAGTACTGTTTAAAAATACTATTTCTTTCCACCCCTCATTTCTTCATATTTCACTTTGAATCACATTGTTGGTGCAAAAATGCTATTTTCTGCATGTCAAACTGTCTTATTCTTAGCATACCGAGAAGATCAAATAAAAAAATGGGAACAAATGTTTTACTGTGACAGGCTGCAAGGTGCGTAAAGAGACAACTTACCTGAATGAAGGTGTTCCAACCACTCACCATTCAGCCCCACCAGTATACTGATCACCGGCCTGATCATCTGGAATCAACTGCACCTGTTTCTTCACTGGTTCACGCCTTGGCCAAAGACCTTGTCACAGAACTGTAGTGATTGACCCGGACTGGGCATTAGGTCTCTGACTATCACCTATTGTCATGGCTGCCGAGGGGGAAAGGATGCACACACAGACAGTGGATGAAATTAGAACTCAAAAATGTCTTTAATTCACAACTCAAAAGGTCCTAGTGCTGCGTGGGCACACACTATCTCCCGATAAGGTTTCTTTAATTCTTGGAGGACCTTCCTCCGTTCGATTAACTCAGAATGTCTTTAGCCCGGGGGTAGAGCTCTCTACTTCCGCTCGCACTCAGAAGTGTGTTGGCTCTCGTAGTCTCACCTGGGATTCCAGCTCCATGGAACTCACACTGAGACCCTCGTTCACGTCTGCTATAAGCACATGGAGAGAAAGAGAGACACAATGCAGACACAAACTCTGGGACTGAAGCACAATACTTCTCTCCTTTCCTCTTCCAGGAGTCATACGTTTTCTTTAAGTTTTCTCCGGACTTTCTAACACACCTCGACTGAACCAAGCGCTCCACTTAGTGAGTGATCCCGCACTGATTCCGAGTCCCGGCCAGCTTTTAACCACACTCACACACGCCACCACCCAATCACACAACGCAGACAATAATTAACTCAATTACTTAACATGAGAGACAGGTGGACTTGTCATTAGGCACCTAGCATCCCCGCCACACCTAGATTACTCTTATAGGGTTGCCTAGGTGCCCAATGACCATACATACCGCAACATACGCACGCTTTCGTGCCCAAAGCTGCATACCCCCTAATACTCAGGTGACGGGCTGCGTCGCGGACGCAACTGAGGCGGCCCGGGCATGACACCTATACCTAAACACCTATCATTGAAACGTAATACGGCCTTTTTAAAAAGTGAAACAAATTCATGTAAAATGTGCTTCAGGTTATTTTCTCATATTCCCAAAGCCACAGCATCTGTCAGTTCTGACAGTTCTCTGACTGACATTTCTCAATCCAAGTAGTGAGTGGAAATTTTAACTAAACACCTAAAAAAGTATGTGCATCAAAGGAAATTTGTTTTTCACTCAGAGTAAGAACTGCAAAATCAGCTAAATTAAACAGTTAAAAATGGAAATGTACCCTCAGTGGTTCAGCATGGTTCTCAAGGTCTCAGTATGTACCTCAAAAGAGTTTTAAGGCTTCACTACATTCACTTCCCCAGAGGAAAGGTGCATAATTATACCATATTGCTTTATAGTCATATGCTGATGTTACATTGATTCTGCACACCCTGTCCTGATGCTTTTTTGAGTTTTTTAAGGCCTACAATTTGCCTGTTTTTTCATCTGTTTCTGTTTTTTCAGACTTTAGCTATTCAATTACTGCTGAACATCAATAATAGATTTTATTGCCCCTTCATACCAAAAAAGTTTGGAAACAATTGACATATTAATTATCATACATACATGCATACTGCAATTATGTATGTACAGTAATTTTCTTGATATCTGCCTTGAGATTTGATCACCACTCCAAAATGAAGAATTCTAAAATTCCAACTGTGTTTACCCCTGCCATCTAACTACATACTCACAAGGTGTGGGGTTTAAAATTCACAGTGAAATAATGTCAAATAAAATTGAGACAAAAAACAAACAAACAAAAACATAGAAAATGAAAGTTCAGTGACAGAGAGATAGTGGTGTTGGTATCTGCACTACTTCAACTAAGACCATCCGGAATAGAATTTGTGAAGCACTAACAGAACTGCATGGTCCTAACATGGACCATAATCACAGGATATCATGCATCAAGTTTTCATGCACCTGTTCCCTAGAGTTGTTTTCTTTCAGCATGTATTCAAGGCTTGTGCCTTCAACTAGCCTCTGTATCTGATGCCATTGTTAAAAGAAGCTTCTCAATATAATGTCTGTTGGGATCCAAATGGATTTTTATACATAGGAAAACCAACGTTAAACCGACTACAGCAAGTAGCTCATGGAGTGTCTTCAATCATTTTTTGTATGATCCTCACATGGATATGCATGAGGAAGAGAAGCACATTATGCACTTTATTATACACTACTGTTATTTCAGTCTGACTTTATATTAAGGCTTTCAAATAACTGTGTAGTTACATATTAAAATTGCACAAAACAAGAAAGTAACTATTGGTAGTGTAGTCACTGTTAGAGATGGATTACAATAGTGCAGCATATGTAAATACATGTTTAGTAACATTTAACATTAGGTTCTACTCATGTACTTGCATTATTTTGTAATTACAGTAAAAAACAACACTGATACATATGCGTATTTACAGCTCTACTACTTTAGTCTGTGAATCATCATTGTGGCAGCTGGATGGCCTAGTGGTTAAGGTGTTGGCAATCAGAAGGTTGGGGGTTCGAATCCCAACTGTTAGAGCCACCACTGAGGTACCCTTGAGCAAGGTACCGTCCCCACACGCTGCTTCCCGGGCACCCCTTGTTGGCGGCAGCCCACTGTTTCACTTGGTGAATGGGTTAAAATGAAGAGAAAGAATTTCACATTGTGCTGTGGCGTGTTCATGCGTGACTATAAGGGTTAATAAAATTAAATTAACGGCAAGTATTGTTAATGTGTAATGACACAGTTATTTGAGACAGAAGTCTCTTGTAACAGTAAAAGCAAGTGGGACCGTTATTTCTTTGAGCTTCAGTGCAGTTTGGCATGCAAGTTGCACATGGTTGCACTTTTACATAGTCAGTATTCGTAAGTCTTCATGACAACTACATAACCCTGATAACTGGCATAAACCTACATGGGCATTTATTAATCCTATGTTCAGATATACTAACATTCTTTAGCTTGGGGTCAGTCTGACCATCAGTTTAAACCGCCAATTAAAATTGCTACTCAGATTTGCCCTGAAAGGTAGCTTGGGCTGCTGGCTTCAGCAGACTGTGCTTATAGAGTTATACAGATGATACAACAATGCAAGTAATAAAAAATTTCTTCCAAAGGAAAAAGAAACAGATACAAACTGACCCTAAAGAATATTGATGTACAAAATGGGTAGAGACACTGTAAACACATCATCATTTTCCTTTTGGGTTCACCCAGTTTGTCCCAATTAAATTAGGCAAAAAGTCAATTATTTATTTAGAAACATTAAATATTGAATGGGATCAAACTGACCCTAAACATAAAAGGAGGTTTAGTGTCTGAACTGTTACGAATGAATGAACATAACGTTACTCCAGTGTTGTGTGGAGAAGAAACCCAATCGTGGAGTAAACACGACTGGGCAGGTAGATCACGCATGTTGATTTCAGAACGCTCTTGTTAGAGAATGAAGAATTCCACCTTGAATCAGCGTTTTCACTCACACGTCAGTATAGAGAACTCAGGGTCCTGAAGAAATGAATCAGAGCTGGTTGTGGGGTGAAGACTCAGTGTCTGAGCAGTGACTACCTCTTTACCTTGGCCTTTTATACCATGTGACACGCGTCATTTCTGGTGCCTCTTGCGCATCACGGGACCCATCCTTGTGACAGTTTTATTTCAGCCTATGTCAATTGACATGATTTGACCTAAAATGTTATGACATCTGAAGTCTTTTGGAATAGGCTGTGATAAATGTTCATGTAGTTTTATGATAGTTGTCATAACTGTTATAACTGTAGAAGTGTTATCCAGCTACAACTTTTGTAAATACTGTTCTTATTTATTTATTTTTGTTTATAAACAGTTCATAAACACGTGACATAGAAGGAAAAGGAATGCACTATCAACAATATTATTTCCAAATTCAGAGTTATCATGAACTAATGTCTTGTTTCCTTGTGAATTCCCCACAAATTCTCTTAATTAGATTAGGATCCCCTCTGAAACCACCCCTACAGAGGAGGTGTCCTACATTTCTTTCGACTTGGGAGCACTCTTGAATGTAAAGAATATAATGTACTTTTTCCACCTTTTCCCCAAATGTAAAAGCAGCGATGAATTTGTGTCACCATCAAGAGTTTATGAGTAGTTAGCAGGAGTGATTTTTTCCCCCCTCAGAGATGCTTTTAATTAATTAATTTCTGTATTTTTTGCAAAACTGGGGCCCAGCCTAGTTTGAGCTCAATTTCTCCTTGGCTTTGGCTCGAAGTGGAGAAACATTCACCGCTGTGCTGGCCTTTTCTGGGAATTTACAGCTAAACTCACCAACGAGAAATCAATAGCCGATTATGTGGACGGGCTGGTGGGGCATCATCTCCTTTTGGTGTACCGCACACACAGATAAGGAGCGAGATGGATGTCTCCCTGAAACAGAATAACAGCTGATCGATGGTGGGAAAACGTCAATAGAGGAGATGGATCTTGTTTCAGTCTGTCACAGAGGTGAGGACCAGCGCTGTTAAAAACACATCAACAACAGTTCTTAAGGAACATTCATTGCATCGATATTCTGCCATTTAATGTGCTGCTGTAAAACATTCAGAAACACTGCATCAAACGGACCAGAAAAGAAGAAGGTCCTAGTGGCCAGTCTTGGGCAGTTTTAGGCAGGGCCAAACTTGGACTACAAATGCACACAAACATTGGACACTTCATTAGGAAGACTTACTATCAAGTAAAGACAAGTCAAGTAGGTGTTTGTCATTTCAACCATATACATAGTACAAAGTGGAATGAAACAATGTTCTTCCAGGACCACAACTGTCCTCAAGGACCACAAGCATCCTCCAGCATCCTCGCTTGTTTCACTTATACAAATCGCTGGGTGGATAAGCTGGGGTGACGAATCTTATGATTTTTAAAAGTTGCCCCTAATTTAATGGTTCTGGTGCCCATGAATACAAGGCATATCAAGCCTGGGATAAGGGGCTGTGCTGGGATCAGGGGCTGTGTTGGGATCAGGGGTTGTGCTGGGATCAAGGGCTGTGCTGGGATCAGGGGCTGTGCTGGGATCAAGGGCTGTGCTGGGATCAGGGGCTGTGCTGGGATCAAGGGCTGGGCTGGCTCAGACTGCCGGGTTCACTCCTGAGCGCTTTACGATGATGTGACATTTTATACGTGATGTACTCTGATGATACAAAATTCCTTACTGCATGAATTGCAGATAACGATACTCCTACCAACCATTACATCTTTTCGTTTTAAAGCATAAACTTTCCACGCATTGGGCCAAGCAGTGCATTCTCATCTTGATTTTACAGAGAACCTGTGGCTAGAACCGGGCTGGGTGCTCAAAGTCACATAGTGCGATTAATCAGCGTTATATTTTTAATGCGTTACTTTTCCTTATTATAACACATACTGTATTCCAGTAGCAGAGTCATTACATATGCAAGAAAATGCAAAGGAATGCAAAGATTATGGTAGACATTATGGTAACTAATTGTGAGGAAATATCAAGTAGAAGCAGGAGGATTAGGAAAATATACAGTATATAATAATTGTGTGTGTGTGCGTGTGTGTGTGTGATGTACAATTTATTTTTCAGTTCTAATTTTGTGTCTATTTATAGTTCTACAATTACCTGTTTCTCTGCATCATTTGTAAACACCCTTTACCCACCAATGGCCAGGAGGCCGACAGGACCAACAGTGAGAGGGTTTTATTTGCGGTGGACTGCAGTGACACTGGCATGGTAGTGGACGTGTGTGTGCTGCACAGATTGGATCACACACATCTCTGTGTCACTAAGGGAGCAAAAATAGTCAACCATTCACAAACATCCATCTGACAGCACCCTACATAAACCAACACACACTATGCAGGTTTACATATACAATTTTGGCTTCTATATTCAGTGAAGGCCAATTTGACCTACCATAACTATTTAAAGAAGTACCTTAGTTCATTTAGTACCTTATTACCTTTTCTTTTTATACTTTAGCTTTAACAGGTTCATTAAACCGATTCTTCCTGACAATGGTTTGTGGTTTAACAGACATATGCTGAGTAGCATTTTGATTTTGGAAATGTCGTAATTAAATAATATCCTACCTTAATAAGAACCCTCAGGTGAACATTGCTCTTATGCAGCTTCCATTTCATTCTTGCTACTAAATATTCACCATGCTGAAGCCAAAACAGCCAACTGTACAAAACTAAAAGGAGGGCTGACATTCATGCATTAGGACTGCTATTATTATTATTATTATTATTATTATTATTATTATTATTATAGCAAGGAGAATTAACTAGCACTAAAGCCAGTGCGACGGTTGACCGACACTAAGGTCCACCACTAACCAAATTAAATACAAAACCCATAACCAATAAACCAACACAAGTACTCAACCCAAACGAACCCCGGCTGTGACTAATAACTTAAACCACCCCCACTCTTCAAAACAAAAGCCCCTAAATAAACTAGACATGTGGTGGTCTCTAGCGGCTACCCACCGCCATAGTCCCAAGACCTGACAACAACCAAACAAATAACACACTTTGTGATGCCTCTGAGTGTAGCGTCCATGGAAGAATTCTATACCATTCACTGCCACTGTATTTATTGTCCACTTCACTCTGCGAGGATTCCATCTCCTTAGATAAGTATATACACAGATCCTTGAAAGACTTGAAATAGACCTTGAATTCTAGTTCATATGAAATCACCTTGATTTGACAGTTCTTTGGAGTTTTTCTTTCTGAAGGACATGTTTTGAAGCAAATCAAAGTCGCATTCTGCTATGGATTGATTGATTCATTAAATAACTCTACAACAAATTGATCTTGACAGTTAAGGTCATGAGACCAGGTACAATGAGGGTTATTTAGACACTCAGACTCTGTTTAGACACTTTCACATATATTTAATATAATCTGTTGCATTCAGTTTGTTCTTCAGTTGCATTTATGAGGTATTTTTGATGAAGCTGAATGTTAGTAACATTCAAGGTGAGTAACATTCAAGGTCACTCAGCATTCAGCACCACCAGTATACTGATCACCACCTGATCATCTGGAATCATCTGTTTCTGTTTCTTCACTGGTTCTGACCTTAAGTTAGATGTGCTTTAATATGCTTGAATGATTCATATGTAGGTCACTGTGTGGCTTAACAAACAAAAAAACATTCCTCTGAAACTGCTCAGGTTCAGGGACTGGACTGAAAATGAGAGTCTTTGAAAATACTTCAGGAAGCCTAGAGAACTGTTCCTCAAGACTACATTAAAAATAGAAAGACTAGATCTTTGGAGGCAAAAAAATGAAGAAATGACAAGGGCTCAAGACTTTTGTACAGTACCATTTTGCATATGGCAGCAATTCAGTTTGTGATGTTTGGAGAAGAATTCTGATGTTTACTGATGTTGTCAGCTTCTAATTGACTTTGTTGAGTAAATCTTTGCAAACTTTAACTGGTATTGCATTCTTATAAAATAGCTGATAAAAATACTGCATATTTTTTTAACATTGCTTTATTATTCATACACCTCCACCCCCAAAATAAATTTCAGATTATACCTCATGAGGAAACAAAATGTGTTCTCCATTTCTAGTGCAGCAGAATCAGTGCAGTGTTTACATATAAACTTGGAGCCAGAACATTTTCTGACTTGCTTAAAAATTTAAATGGGCTTGTTTTGTCCTAGCTTGCCCTCCCAAACCACTCTGATTGTGTCATGACCTGTGTTTGGGTCACAACCCACAGACTGGGAAAATTATGCTCCCAGCAATCATTAGCGAGGAGCGATTATTCAGAAAGTCAGTAAAAATAGTAAATTACGATACAAATGTCACTGGTCCTATTCAAAACACACACAAACTCACTCTCTCTCTATCTCTCTCTCTCTCTCACACACACACACACACACACACACACACACACACACCCACACACACACCATGGCAGCCCCACA
>JBBIGA010032507.1:0-13836 GCA_037576975.1 Alestes dentex | reverse complement strand
ACACAACCCTCTGCATTTATCCGGACTTGGGACCGGCACAAGGAATCACTGGCTTGTGATCTCTTATGGTTGCATTATTTTGTGGTCAGTTTATAACACTGAAAATGATGAGAAATAGAAAAATAATATGCATAATCAGAGAAAAAACATTTTCTAGCTAGACAGATCTTTAGAGGTGCATAGAGCCAGTTTATACTAACATTACCTGTTAGTATCGTTTATGTTAGCATTTCATGTATACTGTGGTTGTAGTAATAACATTGTTTCAAAAAAATAATAAGTGTAATGAGGTGCATGGGGTGACATGCATGTTATGAAGAACCTAGTAATCTACACAGCTAGCTAAAGCATCTCTGGCCACATGTGACTGTTGTGACACTGGCCCTGTATGTATAAAGTATATATGTGTGTGTGTGTGTGTGTGTGTGTGTGTGTGTGTGTGTGTGTGTGTGTGTGTGTGAGCTCTCATGTGCTAGATGCTGGGTCAGCGTAATGTTTTTTGGGAATGCTCAATTGGCCATAAAATCCTCAGTGTTGAGCAGCATACAAAATGTGTGGTCAAGCTTAGAACAGTCTGCAGTATGATTACAAAACAGTGGGGTGGCTCTAGGCATATGCTCTTTAGTGTGGCCAAAATAAGCAAACTGGCTGTTTTGTACACATACACACACACAAATACACACACACACATATCCTGCAACCCGACAAGCCCCATGCCACTACTGGAGCGTGTGGTTAAAATACACAAAAACATTAGAAGGAGAAATTCATAAGAGCACTGAAAACATTGGGCTGAATATGAGTTTTACAATTAATCCGTTCTGCAGATGCCCTAGTTTTCCTTCTAAACTTTGAAATGCTAAGATTGTTCTGACAATATGGGAGATGTTGTGGAAAACGTATTTTTTTCCTGTTTTCAGTAAGAGTTTTATGTTGTATGTAATCATTACAAGTTGGCTGATTTAAATTCATTATTCACATGTGTACTGAGCTCATTGTTTTTGTGACCAACACATATTAATGCATCTATTACCCTATGGCAGTTTAGCTCCACCCATTCACACTGAAGTTGTAAGGGGTTTTTCAGCCCTTACTGCATTTTAGAGGCAAAGCAGCTCTACAATGTGTCTAATTATTCACTTGCTCTCTTACTTGTGTTTAGCAGACTAAAAAGGGGGCTCCATTAACAGTCATAGAGTTTTTGATCCTTCAATAGTATTTCCTTGTTGAATGAAGTGCCATACTGGGCAGCCAATCAGAACAGAAGGTTTTCCACATATAAGTATTAAGGGCACAGTAAAACAGCACGTTTAATTTTAAGACATAAAGAAAGTTTATTATTTATTGAATTAGAACTGCATAGATGTTATAAGTGGATCTCAGGAGAAAAATAAAATAAACAGAAAATATAGATATGGCCCCATAATTAAGAATCTTACATGCTGATGTTGCTAGTGAAAAAAATGGAAGTAAGTAGTCATGACCAATACATGAATGTTGGCAAATGGTAGCTATTGACTTCCATTCACTGCTAGCCATGTTAGAAAATTTGGTTGTAACAACTTTTAAAGTCAAGGTAAGGCCCTGTAACATAAATGTTAAAACAAATGGGAGAGGTTTGAATGCCATCGTATGTCAAAGCTCTGACATAGAATGGAACTGAGAGAGGATGAGCACTTTTAGAGAAATATGTTGCTGATGTCAGGGTCAACAGCCTGTAGTGGATGTCAAATGTGATCACAGTCAAGAGACCTGAAGATATGCTGCTTTTCCAGCCTCTGATATTAGAGCACCAGATGAGCATCAAACTAGGCTGTTTATTTTTTAAAAAAAAAAGGTTCCTTGGAAATTGCTCCAATGCCTCATGGACTTGTCATAGTTGACAACAGATTTTTGCCTCTGAACGGGCTAGAAAGCTGTCAGTCATTATCATAGCATCTTGCTAATACAAATCCTCCTTTTTAAAATCCCTGCATATTGCTTCATTTAGGTGGTTGATGGTAGGACTGCACAATATATGGCTTGAAAATCCATATCACAACACTGTAACTTACAATACTATCATTGGAAAGATTTTAAAACATATTACTGTAATTTGCTGTGTGCTGAGTGTTCTGACCCTAATAAGATGCGCCATTTTTTCTGTGTGTGTGTTTTTGGAAGAATTAAGAACTAAAAGAATAAAATAAAATTTGGATAAAATTATTGAAAATAAACACATTGATTTTCTCATTACAGTGGCACCTTTAAAAGGGCAGGATGTCAGAAACAGGAAAAATGGAGAACCGTAAAAATCTGACCGTGTCATAGCATCTCCAGAACGAAAGGTCTTGCTGGGTGTTCCTTGTTCAGTGGTAGGAAAATGCAAGGAGTGGTTGAATGCTGGCCTGTTGAGGGTCAAGTAAGGTTATGGGCATCAAAAGCTCAATAATATGTGTGGGGAGCGAATACTAGCCAATCTGGTCCAATTCCAGAAGAGAAAAAAATTTATGCAATCTAAGAAAGTAAGTTTCAGGACACACTGAATTGCAGCTTGTTACATAATGGGCTGTGTAACAGACTGGCCAGAGTGCCAGTGCCTAACCCTGTCAACCACTGAAAGCACCTAGTATCAATAAAAGAAGGTGACCTGGTCTGATGAATCGTAGTTTCCTTGACACTATATGGAAGGCCAAGAGTGTGTGCATCACTTACCTTGGGAGGAGATGGCACCAGGGTGCAGTGTGGGAAGAAGGCATGTGATGTGCTGATAGGAGAGTGTGCTTAATGATAATGGTATTCCCTAATGGCAGTGTCTTCTTTCAGCAGGATAATGAGCCCTGCTACACTGCAGATATTGTTCAGAATTGGTTTGAGGAACATGACAAAGAGTTCAAGATGTTGATTTGGTATGATCCAGTCTGTTTTAGCCTCTGTGGAATGTGCTAGTAATCTAGTCTGTTCCGTGAAGGATATGCTGCAAATGTCTTAGTGCCAGATACCACATCACAGGTCTTGACAAGTCAGAGCTGTTTTTGGCAGCACGAGTGGACCCACAAATATTTTAAACAGGTGGGTTTAATGTTTTGGCTGATTGGCATATGTGGCAGTTTAACTGCTGTGAATTTTGTGTAGCATTAGTTTACAGAGATTTCTTTGAACTCCTGTACAATGCATATTAGTGTAGAGCTTCTCAAACAGTCCAGAAATGTTTCCTAGAAAGGCTATTTTCACATAACAAAAAACAAACAAAAAATTCAGGGCTGATCAACTGAGCCTCTATGAAGGCACTGAATCAAGGCCAAAGTGCTGTGTTAAGTGTTCAATGCCTCTTTGTTTTCATTGTTTAGACATTTAGCTTTTTCTAGGACTAATGGAAAATATCAGGCTTTGGTTTTTACCTTTGAGAGTTTTGGACAGTCCCTAAGCTCCTACTAACACATCCTTATTTATCTTGAGAAACAGACAAAGTTTGCACATGTGAGTAGGTTAATACAAAACTGAATGGATCACATTCAGGTCACATAATAGAAGTGTTTACATTTTAAAAGAGATGAGTTCATATAAATACAAATGCACACAACTGAATCACTTTTCTGTTTTCAAAGTATGGCTGCCATGTTTCACCTTACGAGCACAGACTCTAAACTTCTATTCTCTCTTTCTATCTCTCTCTCTCTCCCTCCCTCTCTCCCTACTTCTGTAGTATTTTATCCACATACTTGGAATGCCTGTAAAGTTCCCAAGGAAACTAATTTTATTTTTCTGAAAGAGAATGTGCATTTTCTTCACATCAAACATCTAATTAGACATATATACACAATGTCCTATCCTTTACTTCACATGCAGTACTGAAGCTTTTATATAAGCCAGTTTGTTGGGGTTTTTTTTTTTCAAACTTTCAGCTTGGTGTGTTATAAAGTGTGTGTTTTCCCTGGAAGCATATCAAATGAATAACAGCCTTTTTGGCTGTGGTAAACAGAGCCACCATTATTGCTATTGAGAAGCAGCAGGGCCAAGTGGAGTCATCCACTGTGGCAGTAGTGGTGCAAAGCTGTATTGTTTCCTTTCACCTCTGCCAAAGCCATCCCTCTAAATCACTTTAACAGCCCAAGCTTTATTCTGAATGGAGTCATAACAGCATAACAAGCCACAGGCTGAGACTGCTGGAGCACATTTAAAGAATGAAATCCTATCAGCTTTTCAGTACTGGGCTGTGAGAGCCAGAAAATGGTCCAGTTCTGAGCTTATAATTTGTTTTGCACATACCGCTGAGAATATGAGATCGAGAGTACTTGAGGTGAATTCAGTGTTTGTGGAATCCAACCAACCATGAACAGCGTCATTCTTTACTTACTGTGTGTGTGTGTGTGTGTGTGTGCGCGCGCGTGTGTGTGTTTGTGTATGTGTGTGTGTGTGTGTGTAAATGGATGTGTGTAGGTGGGTGGCGGTTACAAGGTGACATTAAAGTGGCGTAAGTAAGTTTTCATACACAGCCTGAGGAGTGGCAGTGCTTTTTATAAAATTTCATCAAGAAGAAAATATTTTTTTTATTTAAAAAATCCTGGTATTTCACATTAACATAAACATGCACATGCATAAACATATTAAAGCATATGACATATGTTGTTATGAGTGGTCAAGACAGTTTATGTGTATTGGTACAGTATAATATGACTGGTAATTTTCACAACAAATACTGTAGTGTTTGATGTCATGACATTAAACTAGCTTACGACATAAACGTTGAAGTAATCATTTTGTTAACTACCAATTTACACCTGCATGTTTCTTCCTTTTTTTAAAAGTTGTGTATCATCATCATTTTACACCTGCTTTTGCAGTGTGCTGTTAAACACATATGCATCAAGAACTTTTTTATTCATAACTTAGTCTTAGTTTTGTTCCAGCTATGAACAGGTTTGTTGTGAGGCACTAGACTAAGCAATCATAGCATTTGTTTGTAGCAAATTGCCAAGGTCAAACTTTTGAGCTTTAATCTTATCTTTATGTCTTTGGCATCACACTAATGTGTGTGAACAGCCTTCTCATTGCATGAGCCCCTGTTAATGCATGATTATTTAATTTACTTTCAGTGTGGTCAAATCTAATTTGAGAGCATAATAATTACCTGGCAATCAGACCGTTAATGGAGTGTGACGAGGTGTTGATTCAAACCAAAGAGAGAGCAAGCCCTTCAGCTAGAGAATTCCAAGAAGAATTTAATCTGACTGGAGAGCTCAGGGCTAAACCTTCACAGTAATTTGCATCTGGTTTTCTTAGCTGCAACAGAATCTTTCATCCGTAGGCGTTATAAGGAGGTGAACACATTTTGCAGAATGGCATCAGCATCTATACAGGAACAGCTATGTAGCTTTTTGAATATTGATTTTGTTTATGTGTCTAGTTCAAGGAATCAATCAGTAAACTTGTTAAGCAATAAATGGTATGCGAGAATGCAAACTTTTTTAAATTTGTATCTGTAACTGTGCAAGTTTTTACAATCCCCCACTTTAGGTACGTTCTTAATGAACTCTGAATACTGAAATTCAGCAGGTTACTAATATAACATTCACAATTAGGCATAGTAACACATTTTACTGATGTGTTGCATCACAGTGTTGTCAATTTATTTATTTTTAAATATTTTATTGAGCAATTTTAACAAACAACAAAACACCGTACCACCAGTATCCAAACCAATCCAACACCACACAAGATTCAGACTAACATAAAAACAGTTATGATGCATTGCTATGTTTATATGCAGAATCATGGTTTATATGCAGTGTAATAGAGTGGCTTCCCCTTGTTTGCATCTAGAACAAGTTGGATTAATTCCTGGATACATCGTGGCAAGTTTACTCTTAGAATAGTGTAGTCTGTGTTCTATTTTAAACTGTAAAATTGAACAGGGAGCCACTTTACTTTATAAGTCCATGCCATACACATATAGATGAGGAAGGAATCCAACTAATTGCAGATTGCCAAACATCCCCTAGTATCTTAAACCCAAGATCTGTACTCCATTGCTCCTTTAATGTGGGAGATGTCCTTCTCAAAATTGCATCATGGATCCAAGAAATTTACAAGGCTGTTTAGAAGGCTTCATACTTAATAGGTATCCAATCCAAAAGCTGTTGGGTTTGGAATGAAGGCAAAAGATTTCCTAGTAAAGTTTTGCACCTGCAAATACCTGAAAAAGTGGGATTGTGGTATATTATGTGCTGTAATTTGCTCAAAGCACATAAAACTGCTTTCATCAAATAGATCGCTAAAGCATTTAAGTCCAATATTAAACCACCGATTGAATGCCAGGTTTTGAGACCAAATTTTTAAAGAGCCAAGCACCCCTGGATTCTCACACACAGGTTTACTGACCATTGGACCACAGATTAAGGAGGCTAAAGAGACAGGGTTACAAGAAAGTTGCTCCATCTCTACCCAAATAGGTCCAGCACCCCTAAAAAGGTTTGACACCCAATAGATTATTGTCTGAATGCAAGCCACCAGTAATAAAAAGACAGGTTCGGCAACGCACGACTACCCTCTTCCTTCTTCCTTCTTCAGAAAAGCTTTCCTGATCCTTGGCATGGTCTTATTCCAAATGACGTTTTTTGAAAAATGTCTTAGCGACAAATATCAGTGCTATTTGAAATAAGAAGAGAAATCTAGGCTAAAAAGATATCCTGGCAGAATTGATGTGTCCTGACAGTGAAAATGGGAGTCAAGACCAATGGAGTAACTGATGATTCATTTTGTCAAAAGCTGAAACGAAATTGTGTTTTAACAGATCCTTATGTTTACAGATAACAGAGACACCTAGATATGTAAAGATATTCGGCTCTGTTTTGAAAGGAAATTAATCAAATTTTAATTGTCTAGTGTAATTATTTACGGAGTGTTATCAATTTATACTGTGTTATAAAGAGCTATCTGTTGTATAGAAAATGTAATTGACTGTAAGTGTAATTGAAATGTTGCCATGACAGTCAAAAACAATTACAATCACATCCTACACAATTATTATTACATACCTCAGTATGTCGGTTCATTAAGTTTTACATTATATTTATTCAGAAATCTAGAACATTCTAAAGGTTCACAAACTTTCAAGCAGCACTGTAGTAAAACATTTTTCCCCAAGTGTTGATTTCACTAAATGTCAATTTGTATAGAACTATTTAGAGTCTGTACAGCATTGTGAATTTACTTAGTAATGGTCAAAAATATGTCAGTTTAAAGTACAGTCTCAGTGTAAAGTACAGTATACAAAGTCTGTCATTAGTAGTAAAGGCGTGCCATTTCTGCCCTACATTCCACTGTGCAGTTTTGCATCACTGACTGCTAGCATGAGTTGTTTTTGAATAAAAGCAGCCAGTATAAAAACACCTGCCCAGTAGCCCATCCTTCCCCTCTGCTGCAGCAACCTTACTCCACTCTCCTCAGCATTCCAGCCTGTTACTCACTTGCTTTCAGCTGCTGTCCTTCATTTCACCTTACTTCAGAGAGACACTGCTGTTGCCTGGGCTGGCATTGCGACTGTGGAGAGCCTGGCCACCTCTAATTGGAAAGCTAATGTGTTTGCATGCCAGCGCCAAGTGACGTGACTCAGTTCCTCCTAGTATCGAGTCCAGCCAGGGCTGTTTACTGCAGGCTGGTAGGACCTGAGCAGGCCAATCCCTCGCTTTCCCATTCATTTATACCACTCCATCCTGTGACTGGGGAAATTTATGGACATTGCCAATGTATGTAGCCTGCATGGTCCAGCTTTAGGCCTAAGCTTAGTGATTGCCCATTCTTTTCTTCAGCCTGGCTTGTGCGCTTGTGGGGTGTTAACCCTCATTGTTTCTGGCAGCCTTGCTCTTGTCTATAAAGCATGTGAGATTGTTATGTTGCGTGGGCTGCATTTGAGCGAGGTGTGCCTGGATTTTGTATAGTGGCAGAGTAATCATAGCCCAAACAAGGCTTCAGGTTGGAGCCAAAGACACTTGCAGGAAATGACAGATGCACAGACTGGACTGGAGGAGATTTGCCCGGAGTTTTCTGAGAAAAAGCTGGCCAAATGCACAGCACAGTCTGATCCTGTCTTTTGTTTTATACCCAGAAAAAGATCTTGATGTTATATGCAGATGCTTCACCTCTTCAATGATTTTTTGCTCCCGGAGACCGCAGGCTTTTTATTTATGTGTGTGTGTGCGTGTGCGCATGTGTGTACATGTGCATATGCATGTGTGTGTCAAAGATCAGGCAGAGCATGTCACTGCTACCATAAGAGTTCATTTTTACTTTTTCAAACATTTCAGGACAGATTAACAGAAAGAAACAATTTAAAAAATACTCCACTGTTTTTTAGCCTAGTCTCTAATTCTACATCTTTATCATGTGCTGAAGTACCAGTGACAGTGATTTTGAGGCATTTTCATGAGCAGAAAGCCTGTTCAATCTAAGCAGTAGGAATCTGCTGCAGTCCCCGCTCATGGCTTGGATTTTCACATGTTTTCACAGTGCTGTTGTTATATTTGTTTGTGTACTGATTTAACAAATTATTAATAAAAACCTGCCATTCCAAACTGTGCTTTGAATGGGCTTGTTATTTGAAAATAAATACAGTCCATGGAATATTAGGTTCTGCACACTAATATATTTTGCTGTGGCTATCATTGACATGCACAGTAAATTAGTTAAAAGGGCCATCACCAGATTCTCAGAATGGATCACCAGCAAGATGATTGGTTTCATGGGATTAACAGATGTTTACATGATGTTTACATTCCTTATTCTGGAATTTTGAGGTTTTCTTTAGACCGTGAAAATATGGAGATGTTTCATTGATATTTCAGTGAATTCCTGCTGCTTGAAGCCACAGACTTCGTGTGTTGAGAAGTGGCCAGAGTAAATGAAGGGCATCTATCATGCATTCTGTCAGGCCCTGGACTCTGCCCTGCCTGAGGGAAGGGCCACACTGGCAACAGGGCCACTGCAGGTGTGTGATGAATGGGCTTTCTGTTAGCCTGTGCTGCTCATCCCTCTCCCTACCCTGTTAGCATTAGCATTGATCTGCTCTGACTGATTAGAAATAGGAACAGCCCCAGCCCTCATCACATGCTGTTCCAGCACCAGATGGATAGAATGGCTTCTTGAGGTCACTGTCTAAGCTCTTTGTCACTCCTGCCCCAAACAGCCAGACATTTTCTCTGCTGCTCTATAATACATGGACAAACAGTTATCTGTTTAGCCCTTCCTGGTAGCACTGCATTGCAGACACATCCTTTTTTGTTTTGCTAGCGCAAATCTGTTCTATGGACATGTTACTCTAAACAATCTACTTGGCCATATCACAGTACCTTGTTAACTGCTGATATTACCTATTCATAACATTACTTAGCATTTTCTAATGGTAAGACTATTGTTATTTAGTTATGATCTTGCAAATTCATAAACAAAGATTCTTTAAAAATAGTTCTTTAGAAGCTAGTTGGTAGGTATATTGATAAGGTATTGATTAAGTGTGAGTACAGTACACATTAGTTTTAATTTTGCAAGTTCATTAATAGAGATACATTTTATTATTTGCACATTATTCTGTAAACATTTGTAAGCATTTTAAGCACCTCTTATAACCATCATAAGGACCATACTGGTGGTTTTAGACCATTTCTGCTAAATAAGTTGTACTACTTTGTCCTTGACTAATAATTTTAAAGCCCCTTTAAATGGCTGCTTTAGGTGCCTTTTGTCTTTAGTATTTCTGAAAACGGAGATGTTCCGTGTTCGTTTCTAAAAACAATTGCGTCCACATGAGCACATTTTCAAAAACATCTCCGTCCACACACAATCACAAAAAACGCTGATAAAAGCAACCCAAAGGCAGCAGGTGATGATATAACCTTAAACCGTATAGCATTGGTGACCAATCAGAAGCCTTGGAGGGGGGACGACATTACCAGAGACAGTGTCCGTGTCAAAAAATGCTACCTTTGTTTATACATCTTATAGTCAGGTTTTAACACCGATAATGATGAGAAATTAGCAAATAATATGCATAATCAGATAAAAATATATTTTATTTAAATGAGAAGAGCCTAGAAAAATAGATCTTTAGAGGTGCAAAGAGCCAGTTTATACATTCAGATTCTAACACTGATAAATGCTACTATGAAGCAGGACACAGGCACTGCCATCCTTCCAGCTTGTGGTGATTCTGGACAGTGCTAACCTAATGCTAATGCAATGCCAATGTTATGCTAACGCTGATGCTATGCTAATGCTGTGTACTAATGCTAATGCTATTCATCACTCACTCACGCACGCGCGCACACGCACACGCACACACACACAGTTCCTCCTCAAGGCACACTATCTCTGTCACTGATCAGTCACATGTTCTCCCTGAGGACACACACGCACACACACATAATTGCTAAGGTGTTGGAGATGCTTGCTGTGAAGTTCATGGGTGATGCTAAGGTATAAAAGGTGATTGCTATGGTGTAGGAGATGGTTGGTATGGAGTCTGTAGGTAGTCTGTAGGTAGTTTCACTCTCACACACACACACACTCACTCACACACACACACACACACACACACACACACACACACACACACTGACACAGCTAATGCTAATCTAATGCTATGCTAATGCTATATTAATGTTAATGCTAACTTAATGCTAATGGTAATGCTAATGGTAATGCAATGCTCACTCACTCACTCACACACACACACACACACACACACACACACACACACACAGTTCCTCCTCAAGGCACACAATCTCAGTCACTGCTCAGTCACATGTTCTCCCTGAGGACACACACATACACACACACACACACACACACACACACACAATTGCTTTGGTGTTGGAGATGGTTGCTGTGAAGTTTATGGGTGGTTGCTAAGGTATAAAAGGTGATTGCTATGGTATAGGAGATGGTTGGTATGGAGTCTGTAGGTAGTTTTTTGGTGGCGGGCCCTTTTCAAACTCTTTTACACCCCCACACTCATACACACACAAACACTGATGCACACAGTCACACATGCTTACACACATTCACACATACACACACACACACAAACACACTGACGCAGTTAATGCTATGCTAATGCTAATTTAATGCTATGCTCACACTCACTCACAGCTAATGCTATGCTAATGCTAATCTAATGCTATGCTCACACACACGCACACAATCTCAGACACACACACTGACACAGCTAACGTTATGCTAATGCTAATTTAATGCTAATGCTATGGTAATGCTGTTTTCTAATGTTTATGCTAATGTTATGTTAATGCTAACTTAATGCTAATGGTAATGCTAATGGTAATGCTATGTGAATGCTATGCTAATGAAATGTTAAAGTTATGCTAATATTAATGCTGTGTTAATGCTATGGTAATGTTATGTTAATGCTAATGCTGTGTAGTAATGCTAATGCTATTTATCACTCACACACGCACTCACTCTCTCACACACACACACAGTTCCTCCTCAAGGCACACTATCTGTCACTGCTCAGTCACATGTTCTCCCTGAGGACACTCACTCACTCACACACTCACTCACACACACACACACACACACACACAAACACAGTTCCTTCTCAAGGCATACTATCTCTGTCACTGCTCAGTCACATGTTCTCCCTGAGGACGCGCGCGCGCACACACACACACACACACACACACAATTGCTATGGTGTTGGAGATGGTTGCTGTGAAGTTTATGGGTGGTTGCTATGGTATTAAAGGTGGTCGCTATGGTGTAGGAGATGGTTGGTATGGAGTCTGTAGGTAGTTTCTTGGCAGCAGGCCCTTTTAAAACTCTCTCACACAAACACACACACACACTCATACACACTAACACTCACACACACACAAACACTGACACACACAGTCACACACACAAACACTCACCAACACACTCACACACACACTGACACTGCTAATGCTATGCTAATGCTAACCTAATGCCAATGCTAATGCTATGCTAATGCTAACTTAATGCTAATGGTAATGCTAGTGCAATGTTAATGTTATGATAATGCTAATGTTATGCTAATGCGATGCTCATGCTAATGCTAATGTTATGCTAATGCTATTTATCACTCACACACACACACTCACTCACACACACACACACACACACACACACACACACAATTTCTTTTGGTCTATCCATCAAGAAATTTTGACACAATGTAAAAGTCAGCTGATGTTTTCCAATTATATACATAAACGAGAAAAACAACATTATTGGAGATACATGATTTTGTTCAGACACGCACAGTAAGTTTATGTTTACTAAGACATAACTAATTTCTTGTTGATATTTAGAAGTCATTAAAATAGCAAACCTTTATAGAGGTTCTACTGACGTTTTGGATAGCAATTAACTGCTTTACAAATATGCTTACTGAATGCTCAAATGTCACTCTGTTTACTATGTACACAATTGAGAGTTGACTCGTGGGTCGGGTTGGTCCTGCCTAGATTATATAGATACAACTTTCTTTAGGTTTTTTAATAATCTTCTCCTGATATTATACATTCTCTTGCACTTAGATATTTACATTCTAGCACTGCAGGAGTTCAGTGTAAACTGTTCACCAATGGGTTCACCTTTACATTTTCGTTAAGGGTGATGTATTTAACCAAGTTTAAAATGAAATTAACGTGTTTTGGAAGCATTTTTGGCGGCATATTTAGGGTGTACACCATAAAAATAGGCATTTTTAGGCATTTACCACAACACAACACCACGGTTTTTCACTATATGTGGGTGCTCTTGGACCGTAACCCCCGCGAGGGGATTACTGTACTCTGTATAAGCATATATGAAGCAAATACACAAAAGTGCAGCAGCTACCTCTTTGATCTTATTATGCAGGCTCATAGACTGTTGTGCCTGTTTAGTAAGTTGTGACAGCTCTTTTGAATACAAAAGTAGTGTTTGGGATGTCTTAAAGCATTACCAAATCTGCCCAGAGTTTAAAAAAAAAAAAAAAAATTCTGCTCTTTTACTAAGCACAGAAAGCATCTTTAATTAATTTATTAACTGTGGAAAGTGACCATACACTAGATGCAACAGATAAAGATTAGTTTGGATTATTCTGGATTATTCTGTAAACGATTCATTGAAATGTACTTTAGGGAACCAAATACGTAATCCTTTTTATTTTTAGGGATGTACTCAGCTGTGAAGGTACCTAACCCACATGGACCTCAGTAACCTTTAGTCATCAAGGTTGTTTAGAGGAACACAAATTTGTTGGCAGTTCAGCCTGGTACAGCTCCATTACATAGATCACATGATGTGTCTTAATCCAGCTGCACATTAACTGCAAATCTCAGGCATTTCACAGCTAAAAACACAGTCTGAGGAAGCTGATCAGCTCATTTGTAAAATATTGGATCAGTTCAGGCTTAGGCATATCAAGGGGAAAATTTAGAGAAACATTGTGCAAGCAGTACACAAACCTTCTGCTCCCTTAAGAGGATTGTGCAGTGAGTGATGGGGCTGTAGATGACATTGCTACCTTAGGAGCATGGGACTGGACTAGCATTAGCACAGGCTGAATGGGGCACAGAATTCAAGTTCCTTTGCTCTGTTGTTCTACAGTTTTCCTAGGTAATAGTGAAGATTTTTATTTATAAACTTTATTTATTTTGTTTACAGTTCATTGTTTGATTGTTTTATTTATTTATTTACTTATCTATAACTAGTAACTAGTTACTGTCCTACACGCCTGTTCATTTCCACTCGCGCTGTGGAGATAAGTGTGTCAGCGACAGCACGTGTATCTTTTTGTAAATCGTTTGTGAATTTACAGGCGTTTAGGCATTTAGT
>JBBIGA010032496.1:0-13837 GCA_037576975.1 Alestes dentex | reverse complement strand
GGACAGAGAGAGAGAGAGAGAGGGACAGAGAGAGAGAGAGAGAGAGAGAGAGAGAGAAAGACTGTTAGACCATATGTAATACTTTGGCCCTTTTTTAAAACAACAACTGACTTTTTTTCCACTGTGCATGAAGGAAATTTTAAGTAATTAGGAAAGTGAACAATAAGAAAGGAAAACATGAATGGAAACACGGAATCAGCAACAGAGCAAAGAATGCAATCTTGAAAAGTCAATATGCAAGTTCAAAATACATGATGGCATCCTGTTACCCTGTTAATGTAGAATAATCACTGGTACTAATCAAACTGTCCTACTCGGCTCTGATACAGCACTTCACATGTCAACACAGCAGAATTGGTTGTGACGGTCAAAAAAAAGATCCAGTGGGTTTGATTAGTCAAGCACTGTGTACATGTAAGATACGACTGGATTATGAGTAGACACCAGCAGGGTAAGAAAAATAAAAATGAGAGCCCCTTAAAGGGGTCATATCATGGAAAATTACTTTTTTATTTTTAATGTTTCTTATATTCTCGGGCACAGCCCGTTCTGAATGAAGTCTGCATGTTCTGCGTGTCTGTGTGGGTTTCCACTGGGTTCTCTGGTTTTCTCCCACTGTGTGTGTGTGTGTGTGTGTGTGTGTGTGTGTGTCTGGCCTGTGGTTTTCTCTGTCGTTCACCATTGAGCACTGGGATAAGCTCCAGCCCCCCTGAGACCCTGGTTGGGATGGGAGGCTTAGATAATGAATGAATGGATGAATGTTTTTGTAGTATGCAAAGTTTCAAAACATAGCATTCACTCCTCCATCTAAACAGTCCACACATGGTAACTAGGCTGCAAAAACTTTGTTTACAAAAACATACATATTTACATAACTCCACCCATCCAGCCTATAGCAGTTTAGCTCCGCCTACTCCTAATAAAGTTAGAAGGGGAAGCAAAAAATGAGGTGCAATTACAGTGTAACCAATCAGAACTGAAATTATTTACAAATACCAGCTTTAAAGGAACAGTAACCTACAATGCTTTTTTAAGGGATAAAAAAAAAATAACTTATTGCTGTTTTTGGGACCAAAAAACCACACAAATGTCAGAAGTGGACTTCAGAGGGAAAAAATCTAAAACGCAAACTAAAATTTCACTTTAACCAATTCATGGGATTACTTAAAAAAATGATTTGAATCCATCATATATTCCAGTACAGAATGAAGCCATTTATTATTAAGAAATATCTTATTCTTTGAAACCTATCAGTTTCAAGATTATGAACCTGTTTGAATGGACAAAATATACCAGTAAAATAGTAACACCACAATTCAAAATGCTGTGACAAACGTTTTTTGAAATATGTTTTAAAAATAGACACACAAAATTCACAAAAGACAGTTTGAAATCTACTGATAAAATAAAAAATGTATAATGGACTGTTATTTTCTCAATAGGAAATGTCTGTTTTTGCTGTTGGTAGGTAAAAAAGACCAATAATATAGAGCTTGTAAACTGTCCAGTGGTTCAGATATACTTAACAATATACAACCCACAATGAGAAAAGCAGCCTGTGACATTAATTATCCTGATGACACTAATATGTTATGCAAAGGATTCCGTTGCATATTGCACTCAGGAATACAGCAACACCAGCAGACAGTAGAAAGAGCACATCTCTTCTACAGTGGGCGGGCGTTGTGTATTGGTGGTTTGGGTAGAGCTTCCCTACTGTGCTGAGCTCACTCAGGATAAGCATCTTACAGAGAATAGTCTACAAATGACAGTGTTTTATGAAAGATATAAAAAGGAATTTCATTTAGAGCACAACTTTAACTTATCTGATGAACTGCAGTCCAGTCAGTCCTAACCCAGGATGACAGAAAAATCGATTATATAGAATCAGTTGAAAGGGTTACCTGGACCCTTTTAATCCATACTGTATTTAGAAGAATGAGAGAAGCTCACAACTGTTTTTTATTTTTAATTTCACCAAACCATTTCAGTGATATCACTTTTTTTTACAAGAAATTGGTATCATATACATATATTAAAATAACTGATATAAGGATAGACAGCTTAAATCAATTATTTAGTCAGTCTAATGCAACTTAAACTCTGGAGCAATTTAGAAGACATTAGATCTTCTGTTTAGTCTCTCAGTCTCTAAACTAAATTGCCAGCGTTGGATCATTTGAGCCACTCTGCAGAGCTTATGTTCATTTTCCCCTTTTGTGTTGTGTCTGAAAATTAAAAGAAGATACTACTGAAGCTGGCAGAGCCAATGGCCTGGAGAGGGTACAGCTGTCCTTTTTGCTGGTGTTAATTGCAGTCCTCACAACTGCACCACCAACTGCTGCCACTAGAGGAGGACCAAGTCTAATAATCGACACATCAACACACAGACATCATTGCTGCAGACCCAAAAACAGGATTGGTGGAAAGACGTGTGGTCAGTCCATCTAAAACTGAAATACCCAAGGGCATCAAATGTAACCCTGTTAATGAAGAACAAGTCCTGACATTAGTCAAGCTGCCATATGGGTGTGACAGGGAGGTTCAATAAAAAGTTTCACACAGCTTAAATGGCTTGATCAGCCATCCATCTCGTTCATTTCTGACAAGACTGGATCAGGTATAAGTAAAGTCCTGCGGCAGTTTTTATGACTGGCATCTTTAAGAATAGTTTTGGAAGAATTCCTTTAATAGTCTTTATAATAACTCTCAAAAAAGAAGCACTGGATCTTGTAATTAAAAATGTTGATAATGAGTCAAGCCATTTTGAAAATGTGCTATTGAAAAGACGAAAAGACGAGCATTAAATCAGCCAGTCAAGTTATGAGTGTGGTTCTAAACCGACGGGCTATTACACTGACCACTTCTGAACAACACGGACCTCTAGTAAGATAAGATGGACCAGCATAAGTAAAGTTAAGCTAGATCAGTGCTGGTGAATGCAGTTTAGTGAACCTTCACAACATGAGTTTGAAATATAGCAGGTTAGATTGAACTGATTTTAGCTATGCTGGATCAACAAATGTGCGATTTGCAGAAGAAAAAAAAACAACAACTAAATCCCTCCAAACACCAGTACTTCGGTCAGTATTTTTCATCCATCTACAATTTCACATGAAACGGTTGCCAATCACCTGTTCAAAACCGGCATTTGCTTCCACAGTGCCACATCAATCACACATGAGTAGCTACCAAATGGGCAGAAGGCTACCTGGTGTTCACCACACTGAAAACTTTAACTTGTCAAATGTGAGTCGTTAATCAAACGATCAGTCCATTCTTGGGCCTACAGAGTTACTCTGAGCATGTTCATTCAATGTGTAGGTTCAAGCGACTCCCATCGTGCATGATTATGGAAATGTGTGATTATCCAGACAGCACTCATTCAATCAGTCCACATCTCGGCCCAGCGGTCCTGCCTTCCATGCCTGAGTCGCCTCAAAGGGTCCCCAGCCTGCGTTCTTCTTGAATGTTACTTTTTAGCTAAAGACCTTTTTACAACGTAAGTGTAGCTTAGAATTAAAAGACTGCTTTTGTTACTTTGACTAATATATGTGAACAGTCTCTGTTCAGATTGAAACACTCAGCACGAACGTGTGGTCTAACCTGCTATATACAGAACATGCATATTTGTGTTAACACCTTTGCAACCTTGGGATTGTTGAAGGTGATCTGTAAGTGAAACTTGTTTGCTGCTGTTTTGTAGATAAACAAAATAGAAACATGTTTGCAACTTAGTTTCCTCATGAACATCATATGAAATAGGGAGTGAGTGGTACTCCTTGAAACTTTAACAGTGTTTATGTACTGCAATGAATATTTACTTTAAAAAAGTAAAAAATCATATATACATATCTGTGTGTGTGTGTGTATGTGTAACTTTAAAGCTGTTAATTAGCTGCTGAGTTAGATCAGGCATGTCGGGAGCTTGAAAAACATTTAAACGTGCAGAAAGGCCCCCTATTGCCAATTAACAGCTTTGCTGGTGTCATGTCAGGGGACCGCAGGAATGAGGCATGCGTGCAGGAGTCCTTACTTTTATTCTGTTTAAACATAAACCAAAGCAAAAAGGCACGAGGGCCTACAAGCAAACAAAAGATCCCCACTTGAAACCTTCAAAGACGGTGGACCTTCAACAAACAAACAATGAGGAGCATCACAGACCGGGAACGTCACAGCTGGGTTGAAGTGGGTGTGTTAGAGTAAGGAAAACACTAAATGTCAGGGTCAGGCTGATTAAGTAATTAAACTCAATGACTGGGAGTCCAAGAGAGCAGAACTGGCCTCACTCTGTATGGATGGGTAAGATGACCCGCACTCCCCCATTACTCAGCACCCTGCCTCTCAGCACGAGAGAATCTGCTCACTAGTCAGAGCTGGTTTCCTAAACAGGTATTCAGTCCTGGACTACAAAGGATTCTGAATGAATATTCGCAGTTGAAAGGAAAATGAAACCCAGGATTAGGCCCAGTCAATGTCTAGGAACCCAAACCTACTCTAGTATCACCACACTGTCTGGCGAAGTTAGCTATATTTACAGCAGTTTGAAAGCACAGGCTAGCTTCCACCCTCCCAACTTGGAAGCACTGTGTGATATAGGGAGGCCCAGCTAGCATGTGGATTTACCGCAAGAAGAAATGTGAGATATTTTGGTGTGCGCCCATTTCAAATTTCATGTCAAACTCTGATTTCTGTAAATCGTGTTCTTTTAAATGTGAGTCGCTGTACAAAAATCAAAGTAAACAAATCTGACATGCGGCGTAAAAGAAACAAAGACAAAGCTTTGTGAAGGCTGGGTTAAGCACAGTTCACTGCAATTATGACGGAGACGTTTGTTTCAGTAACAGCACACTACATGACTTACCCATTAAAAATGAATAAAACCTTCATCCTACCTCGTCCTGTCCCTTGATTATTCTCCCCAACCTTGTTTAGTCTGTAACCCTTCCCTCTTGACAGGGTCTCCAGGTGTTTCTTCCTGATTTGCTTTCGCCTCTTGCTGCTCATTGCTGTGTGTTACCTTCTTTTGCTGCCTGTAATGTGTTACTTTTGTACAGCTGTTTGGGGTTTGCAGCGTTTCTTGTGTTCTGCATTGTTTGTTCCTATCCTTGTTCCTTATTCCTTGCTTGCGTTTGTCACTCATTTTATGGACTAATAAAACAGATTTGCACATGCATCCTGTCTCCTCATCTTCACCATTATTACGGATCATATAAGTCCATTTTTAATGATCTGTCTATTTTTAAAACTGTGATTAAAAATTGATGATTCAATTACTTATTAAAAAATAGGCAGAATAAGCAGATGTTCTGTTACTTCTATATCAAAAACCATATATATATATATATATATATATATACACACAAAAACACACACACACACACACACACACACACACACACACACACACACACAGCGGAAAGGATAATATAAACTTTTCTCAACCTCACGTATATAAAAACCTACCGACAACACACAGCATTTCCTTCTGACCACAATGCATAAAAACACAGAAGGCAACACACTCCTACAGCACAGTCAGTGCAAGAGAGTTCTAGATACTACAGACACGAATACACACCCACACACACCCACTTTACACATCATCAGCAGAGTCAAGAGGAACATCATGTCTCCAGCGTGAGCAGGGACGGACAAAATCATTCCAATTTCGTACATATTATGATCTGTAAATTAATTCACTGACCTACATTAGTCCTCCACATCTACCCTTGATGATGTGAAACAGTGAATAATTCAATAAAGCCTAAAACACAACAAATGACAGCAGATTTTATTGGGAGCCCTGTTGGTCAAGAGAACCAACAGGTCTCATCTGCTTTTACAAATGAAAAACAGTGAAGCACTTGGGGCGGACAGCATAGATAGTCCTGATTAGGTAAACAGATTATTGCATGTTGTTTTTATTTTTATGAAGATAAAAGAGAAAGGGTTGGGTAACTCCTGAAGGTTGTCAGTTTCACATGGCAGCTTTCAGATTTAAAATCTGTGACTAGACAGCTGAGATACAAGTACTGACATCACTTTCTTTGTTTTTTTTTTTAACTGGATTGGGCTACTGGATTAAAAGTGCTTTCCAAATTCCAAAGCACTGTGAAGAGATACAGTCCACTACATAAAGCTCACCCACATTACACAGTCTGCCTGGGCTTTACTCCAATATGTTGCAGAGATGACACAGATTGGAGATGTACTATACGCAGTGGTCAATATTTTCAGCACGCATCAATTAATCATTCACTTCTGACCTTTAATATGATTAATGGGGTGATAAGATAGCTAAAGTGAAAAGACTCCACCGGAACCGCCTCTATTCTATTTCTTCATCATTTTCATCATTTTTCCTGTGCTGCAGCTTGAAACATAGGATATATGGCATAAATATGTCATTTGACATCTAACATAATTTCTCAGTTTCTTCCTGCTTCAGGTTTCATGGTCCTGCTAGCAGCCTTTCTTCTTTTTTTCCTCCTAATTTATTCCCTGTGGAGAATGCTTTGTACATCCTGGCTTAGCGGGTGCCACCATAAATAAAGGAGTTTTATTTAATCTCTGGTTTGTGGTTTTCAGGTTCAGGTCATTTAGGGATTTTACTGAGCCACTGTCAACTTCGAACCTTGTGATTTTTGTTTGGGTTGTGTCTCACTCAACCAGATTCAAATGTGCATGCGTGACGGGATGGAGTGAGCATGTAAACAGTGCTTTTCATTGTGTAAAGTTTCAAAATGTACCACTCACCATGAGTCCATGCAGTCCATTTATTAAAACTAAACTGCAAAAAGAGCCTGTTTCACAAAAAGCCTATTTTTCACAAAAAACAAAACACTTACATCCATTCAGGTGCTCAGTCTACAGCGCCTTAACCTCATCCATTCATACTGAAGTCATAAAGAACATTTCAGACAGGACTGCTTTGATCTTACAGTAATACACACTATATGTACAAAAGTATGTGGACACCTGACCATTACACCAACAGGGAGTTTAATGACCTTGCATTCAAATACATAGACTTCAATCTGGAGCTCATCTCCTCTTTGCAGCTGTAAGAGCTTCCACTCTTCTTAGGAGGCTTTCCACAAAATTTTGGAGTTTTGGAGCCTGCCCATTCATTCTGTAGAGCATTTATGAGGTCAGGCACTGATGTTGGACGAGAAGGCCTGGCTCGCAATCTCCGTTCCAGTTCACTCAATTCAATTCAATTTTATTTATATAGCGCTTTTTACAACCAAGCTGTCACAAAGCAGCTTTACAGAGTCCAGGTCCGAGCCCCTAGTGTGTGAGCCAAAGGCGACAGAGGCGAGGAAAAACTCCCTCAGCTGGGGGAAGAAACCTCGGGGGGAACTAAGACTCAAAAGGGGAACCCGTACCCCTCAGGTCGACCCAGAGAGAAAGAAAAGAGAGTCTTTATGGGGTAGAATAACAAGAGAGGGCCTTCATGAACAAGATTATAGACAGATAGGCCTTCTACAGCTAACAGAGTTGGTTTCACTAAGTGACCATAGAGGTAAATATTGTTGGAAGAGGAACTGAGAGTTTGTAGTCCATAAACATCAGGATCAGGAGCAACAATCTCCGCCGGAGCTTTAGGCAGCGGTTGCCCCAGCTTGGGGAAGGGCCCGGGTGGAGCCGAGACCAGTCAAGGGCAATTTCCCACGGAGATCAGTCCAGCAAATGTGCAGCAGTTCCCCTCGGAGAAAACCCAAAGGTGTTGGATGGGGTCGAGGTCAGGGATCTGTGTGGCCAGTCAAGTTCTTCCACACCGAACTCATCCAGCCATGTCTTTATGGAGCTCGCTTTGTGCACTCGGACACAGTCATGCTGGAATAGAAAAGGTTCTTCCCCAAACTATGTCCACAAAGTTGGAAGTGTGGCGTTGTCCAAATTGTTTTGGTATGATGAAGCATTAAGACTGGCCTTCACTGGAAGTAAGGAGCCTAGCCCAAACCCTGAAAAACCTAATACTTGTCCCAATACTTTTGTCAATCTAATATATGTCAGCAGAGAGTTCAGCGCTCTAGCTTAACCATTTCGTATCTCAAACACTGGTAAAGTTGTTCAAATTTAAAGGCAATGTGCAATAAACATTTTCTCAGCTCTAACACTTTATTGACAGATGTTGATCTCCAACTGACCCTAAAGAAAAGATTCTGTCATCAGTAGCCCCAAAACTCTTAATCAAGAGGACGCAGTACTGGATTTTTTTCCCTAATCCTCCTCATAAAGTACTGCTTTAGTCTAAAGCCCCAATAGGCTCTTAACAGGCTTTTGATCCAATATCTGTGTTCATTAAATATGAAAGAGAAAGTCCTGGCATTTTTCTTACTTCCACTGTATTGACTGAAATGTTTAATATCTTTGTTACAGCCTTGCTTCCATTGTGTGAGTCAACTGACTCATATAACTCATTAAGCATGGTTACTGGAGAATAACAGAAAGGAAACTGTACTGATCAATGGGGAAGGACCCACTCATTACACACATTGGAAAACGCAACAAGTCTTCTTTCTCTTTCGGCTTTACCCTTCAGGGGTCGCCACAGCGAATCATCTGTCTCCATTTAGTCCTATCTGCTGCATCCTCAACTCTCCCACCAACTAACTTCATGTCCTCTTTCACCGCATCCATTAACCGCATTGGAAAACGCAACAAGAATCAAGAAGAACTTCCAAAGCCCATGTTACCATTTTTCTAAGCTCTAAGTGGCCCTTATTATAATATGCTCTTACTTGTAATGTACTGTAGTAGTTAGTAAACAGCCATATCACACTGCTGACATGTCTCAAGTGTCTCCAGCCTTATCATCACTACCCTCAGAGAACATCTGGACATAATGCATATTTTTTAACACCCATCTTCGGCAAAAATCTTGTTATGAAATCTAACGTTGAATGTTAGGGAGATGTTTTTTTCATGTTGGAATTCGCTAGGCTCATTTAAATTCTACAGTCATTCAGCAGTTAGGTTTAATAAAATGAAATCACAGAAGCAGTGTCGGAGGATCTCTAGCGCTAAATTGCTGATTTGATTGAACTACTGGCTTCGATCCATATACAGAGAGACCTAACAGGCATGATGTCAAACCCGGTGGTCAGTGTAGATCTGACCTAGAATTTTGTAGGGAAAAACAAGAGCTACACTGCATATGGCACACTTTTCCAGTTTAACACAGAATTTAAAATGTGTTACTGTCTCTTGTGGATGTGAAGTTAGTTTACACATCTATAGGACAGTGGTGGACCGCACTAAAAAATTGACTATTTCATGTTTTTTAATAACACTGTTAGAGGACAGAGGTAAAAAAAAAAAAAAAGATAATTAAGTTGTTGCTTGTTAACACGTTTAGAAGCTGTGGTAAGTAACGTTTGAGCTGCACCTCCTGTCAATTATCTATGTATATACAGTTATCAAGTAACTTCATGTACTTGATTTAAAAAAATAAAGACAATTAGAATTCTTTTTATAACAATTAATTTCCAGCTACATGTCATGCGTGTGTGGTATATAGAACTAATATTCAGAAGTTTGGAGATCATCTAGCATTTCTTCTGAAATCAGGTCTAGTAAAAGATGTTCTACGGCTTTACACTAGATACTGGAACATTGTTGGAGGGATTTTATGGCAGTCAGCCACAGGAGCATTAGTGAGATCAGGTGCTGATGTTTATGATCAGTTCTGGAACACAAACACCACTCCAACTCGTCCCAAAGGTACTGGATGGAGATTCATCGCACCAGAGAATGCAATTTCAGTGCTGAGGGGCTTTACAGTCCTCTAGTTGCCACTTGGAATCAGGTGTGGTGACCTCTGGGGTCGCATACAATTGCTTCAGAGCATCCCACCAGTAGAAGTCTTTAATCCATTTATCCGATTATCCCTAGTGAGTGAGCCAAAGGCGACCGAGGTGAGTAAATGGCAACCATAGAGGTAAATATTATTGGAAGAGGAACTGAGAGTCTGTAGTCCATAAACATCAGGATCAGGAGCAACAATCTCCGCCGGAGCTTTAGGCAGCGGTTGCCCCAGCTTGGGGAAGGGCCCGGGTGGAGCCGAGACCAGTCAAGGGCAATTTCCCACGGAGATCAGTCCAGCAAACGTGCAGCAGTTCCCCTCGGAGAAAACCCAAAGGTGTTGGATGGGGTCGAGGTCAGGGCTCTGTGTGGCCAGTCAAGTTCTTCCACACCGAACTCATCCAGCCATGTCTTTATGGAGCTCGCTTTGTGCACTAGGACACAGTCATGCTGGAATAGAAAAGGTTCTTCCCCAAACTGTGTCCACAAAGCATGGCGTTGTCCAAAATGTTTTGGTATGACGAAGCATGAAGACTGGCCTTTAATCCATTTATCCGATTAATCTGGAAGGATTTGTCAGTGGGTTGAGATATCAATATCTTATTTTCTACTCAACTTAGACATTAGTTACATTGTGGTCACGGGGTTCACAGTAGATACTGGATTACAAGCTTTAAGATGATCAAGCGAATAACAGGCTTAGAGTTTATTAGAGGCATAAATGTGCTGCAGTGAATTTCAGTCAGGCCGAACAGAGCGCCAGGTATTCTACCACAGAATTATCCCCCGATGAACTTGGTGAAAAGGATACAAAAGGAAAGAGAGAAAGAATGAGAATCCGAGTAATTAACCAGACGTGTGCGGGGTCTCCCCGTGTCTGGAAGGCCGGAGGTGACCTTCTGTACGGAATGCTCTCTGGAGAAGTCTGCGGTCAGCTCAGCTTACGGCCACTGCCTGTTCACCTGAGACCCGGGCCTTTTTTAGTCATTAAATGAATGCAGCTTCACCCAGGCACACTGGGACACACCACTCCGCTCTCAGACAAACACAACCTTTTCTCCTTCGAGCTAAAATCACCCGCACAAGCAATCAACACATTAACTCTAATCGCTCCAGAACCTTTCTCTGCCTGTGTTTGTGCTAGTAAATGGACAAAACAGAGCTCGACCATAAGCTGTGGGATATAATTCAGCCTACAGTGTGATACTCTACCTTTAAGTGGTGTTTACCAGCGGAATACATTTTCTGAAAAGCCTTTCACAACCACAGTCATACAATTGCATTTGTATGGCTTAATTTGGGGGGAAAAAAAACAATCACCTCCCAGATCAGATTCGGCACTCATTTTGGTGAATCTCGTGTGATCGCACCTCATTCACATATGAAACAAAAATATGCAATGATTTGTACACGTGCTTTAAAAAGTAAAAAAGCAATAGCAAAGCTGTCGTTCCCCTGAACTGTAACAAGACCCCATGACCTGTATGAAAGAGAACAATGGTGAGACAGACATAATCAAGTGAAGAAACCCCTGACTGTTTTTGTAAGATATATAGTTATTTCTCAACTCACACTGTGATTTGCTGAGAGGCATTGCATGAGTTCAAATATCCCAGAAATCTCTTCTATAACAGTATAGGTGATTACAAGTAATCTTGCCAGTAACAATGAGAATGAATAGCACGTTTTCCTAACAGCACGCGATGCAAGCGACAACAAATAAAAAAATGTTCCCACTGTAATCAGCAAGGCCATTCACAAAAGAACTGTTAACTTTACTCACCCTGTGGTAATTATGTGATGTTCAAGTTCTGGTTAATGCTAACCCTGCAACCCTGCAACCTGAATAATCAATATAATCATACTGACTTGCTCAAAATAATAAATACATTCTAATAAAGACTATTTCATCCTCTCACATAGTTTTAACAAAGTGAACCGCATTTGAGTCAAATTAGACATATGTGATCAGTCGTGTTTAACCATACAAACGAATGCATTCATTCAATTACAAATTTCATTCTCAGTGAATTGGATTAGGGGTTGCAGTTTGAATAATAAAGACTATTATTAAGTCATTTTTAGCAGTTTAAACATATTTTTTTGCACAAGGGTGAGCTCTAAGCACACAGTTTTGTTTTGTGAGCCGATGAACCAGCAGGGTCTCACAATGTTTAAAGCTATAAATTCCACGAATTTGAAGTAAAAAACTTTTTTTGTGGCGAAGTTCACTGTAGAGTGGAGCTTTTTACATGAGCAAAAGATATTTTTAAACATCTGTGGACATTACACATACATTACTGTCACGTCTCGAGTGTGCAGGTCAGATACGCTTATATACACAAACCCAGAACAAACCAAACCCCTCATCAATAAACTTAAACCACCCGTGTCCTCTCGCTCGGCCGGAGAACATACGTCAAAATAAAAGTCACAATACAAAACCAAAACTATGGCCGAGACATAACAATAACAGTCCATTTCATGCGTGACTCCTCATTGTAAGTTCAGGCACGCATGGTACATTGACACTAGTGAAGAAAAATGTAAAAAAATAGTAGTCAGATTAATTCCCAATGAGTAGAAAGATGCTTTTCTTTCATTTGAATAGCTTGTAAAACGTGACAAAATCAACACTGACACAGGAGCTCAGAATCTGATGCACTTTTTCTGCACACACTTTTCTATCCATCGACCCGCTGAATTTGTCAATATTCAGTAATTTATGAATGAAGCACAAAGTGGATGTGGGTATAGCAGAATAAATGCACTAAAGCTAGAAAGTATTTTGCAAGTATAAAAAGCAGCTATGTTCTGAGGAACTACAGTTCTTCAGTGGGAATATAAATCGTTCTCTGGCACTTTTTATCACTGTCTATATGGCCCGGGAGAGATGTTTTCCCATAGCTGAGGAAAATGCGCAATCATTTCAGAGAGAGAGAGAGAGAGAAAGAGAGTGAGAGAGAGAGAGAGAGAGAGAGAGAGAGAGAGAGAGAGAAAGAAAGACAGAGAAAGAGAAAGAGAGAGAGACAGAGAACATGTTAGACTACCGCTACACTTGACTTTCACTGTCTGTCAGTGAAGACACTAGCCCATTTAGATGAGCCTAATACATCACTGTGCAACACACACATCATCTTACACACAAACACATGCTCAGGCACTGACCTCAACATGGAGCATGCAGCTATTCATGGTGCCAAAAAGGGGGCTTGTCAAGCATCAATGTGTAGTATTCACCCTCAGCCAAGCAGGGAGGAGGCGAAGGCAGAAAACAGGGAGAGCTGAGGAAAGCCAAGCTCAGCTGCAGCATCCCTGCGCCGCACAGTGGGTGCAGCAGCAGCAGCCTCTCTCCATACAGTGCATGTCTCAGAGTTTATGAAAGAGCTGCATCTTCCCTTCAGTTTATTTCCCCCACACACACAATTAGCGCTGGGTAGAAATAATATAAATTATTATTATATTTTCCAACTATATCATGATATCACTTTATTTAAATCAATTTCTGTGTGCACGGACCCCTTAAACTGTAAGGGTCTGCACACAAGACCCTACTTCACAGTAGTTAGCAGCCTTTTAATAATGATTTATGCTAAAGTATGCAGTTGCTAAAATAAAGAAAGCTGTTAAAAAATGAAACAACTCACAGCTCTGCAGCCAGGCTATGTGTGATTGTGTTTGTGTGTGTATGTGTGTGTGTGTGTGTGTGTGTGTGTGCAGCCATGAGCTCTGATGTGAAATATGATGTTAGTCTTCATGTATTGTATCTAAAAAATAAATGAACAACAATAATAATAACAGCAATAATTATTATTATTATAAAGCTTGCCTTAATCAGGGTCACAGAGGGTGCTGAAGCTCAGATATTTTGGAAAACTGTTCAACTGTTAAATAACTTTTAGAGGTGACGTGAATTTTTATTTTTTTAATCACTATGAATTGAATCCTTATAGCCAATCAGAAGAACACTAACAGAACCTCAAAAGTTACTTAACTTAGGAGAGATATTAAAGAATCCATGTGT
>JBBIGA010032485.1:0-13838 GCA_037576975.1 Alestes dentex | reverse complement strand
ATACGTACATGATATAATAACTAATATATGTATATATTTGTCTTCAACACTTTTACAGGCAGCAAAATGTTTAGTTTGAGGAGCTGGTATATGATTGTGCAGCCTGCACTGGAGCGGGCCAGAAAGAGAGAAGAAATTTTTGAGGCCAAGTAAGATAACATGCCAGACATTTGGGCCAGACAAGAAATAAATGATACTCTGCTCTTTAAAAGTTTTATTTCAAGAAATACTTTTAAAACTGACTCATTTTGAAGTATAATGTCAATATACACTATAAGTGCAGTTTAATGAATGCAAAAGTTTCATTAAAATATCCCCCCCTTGGCTTTATCACAGCATCCTTTGCAGCAGTTTTTGTCCAAACCCTGCCGGCACCCTTTCAATCATGCAAACAGTTCTGTCTCATTTGCTGGATGCCCATTTCAAACTTGTAGGTCCAGCTTGTCCCTGCAGCTCAATGGGAGAAAGATCTGGAGACTGGGGAGGCCAAGACATAATTCTCAAAACATTTTACTCATATAAAATTATATAGATATAATTTTGGCACAGTTTTGAGGAATGCTTTGGATCATTATCTTTTTTGTCATTCTTTTTTCATGATCCAACATAAAATGAGTGCCAGTGCACTAAAGACAGACCTGAAATATTTTCTTTAAAACCAATAGTTTCAGCCTTTAAAATAATTTAAAACAGTTTAAATAAAATATTGACAGCCCGTCAGATACATTTGTTTTAAGGATTTCTAATGTTTTCTTGTAACTAAATTTTGAAATAGCAGTCATTTATTTATTTATTTTTTTATCCAAGTGTGAAGAAATCTTACCTTCTTTTTTTATTGGGAAATCAGTGTCTTGACGTTAATGTTTAATTTGGTTCTTAACTCAAATGCATTTCCTTTAGGCGACAGTGGAAATCCAGTCAACCGATCATTCCATCTCTGAAGCACAAGACTGTGGTCCTTAAAAGAAGACGTAAGTTCTACCTTCATCAGTTTGCCAGACTAGCTTGACTGGTCCTCATGGAGTTAAACACAAACTAAGCTTGATCTTTCTGCCTTGTGAAGACTTGTGAAGACTTAAGACTCAGCTCACCTCTGGAGCTACCATTGCAGAATCATAGCCTGCCTAACAATTAAAGGGCCCAGATCACATTTTTTATATGAACCTAATTTTAAAAGTCTATATGGTTCAAATATGGAAACTAAATATTAACATATTTACATTCATCCATCCATTCAGCTGAGCGTTAAATATTTAGGCAATGGGAAAACTAAAATCACACTTATTGGACCTGTTTCACAGACCCAGATTAAGCCTAAACCTAGACTAATATGATTTTCCAATGGTGACTCTCTGTTGACAATAACATTTAGTCTATGATTAGATCTGTGAAACTGCAGTTGGGTTTTCTTTTCAGTAATTGTGCTCAGTGTTCATTTAAGTGTCAGCTCCAGGGTGAATGTGTAGGTTGCTTGGTGCAGATTGGATTATGCTTCAGTCGCTTCGTTTGGCATGAATAATCTCACATTCCTTTTATGTGCATCTGGGCAATAAAGTCTGATTCTGGTGTAATTAAGATATGAGGAGCTTTATCTCCCAGGCTGCAATATTAAGGCTTGGAAGTCATTAGCAGCTACAGTATGTAACTTGCACCACATTGTATTCTCCTGAGATGTACAGAATTATGTGGGAGTGTGTCATAGTAACTTGAACAGACTAATTAACAGATGATATGAAACTGAGGAGGTATGCTGTAAACCAGTAGGACGTACCTCATGATGGCTTCATTCCTGTAAGCCAGATGTTTTGGCCATCTTCATCTGCACCTCCATCCGAGCTCAGGCCTCTGTCTCCTCTCACTCATGTCCAGGTGTGGTGGAGCAGTTGCAGAACCGTTTCCAGGCTCTGAGTGGTGCAGATCCAGAGCAGCCTTCCTCGCCGTCCAGTTTCCTTTTCCGCTGGGGAAAGGAGGAGGGCGCAGACGGACCCAGCCTTCAGGACAAGAGCCTCAGCTACATGCTGAAGAAAAAAGGAAAATACAGGCTGCTTCTCAACCAAAAATACTGGTACACCGACTTGAGATACTTGAGGTACAAAAAGATTATGTTCGATACTGACATAATTTGCCAAATCTTAATGCAAATCTTAAGGGTAATCTTAATGCTTCATGGTTCCAACTTTGTGGACACAGTTTGTGGAAGACCCTTTATTTACTTTATTTACATGAAGTCTGCACATAAATAAATCAGCATTAACAGACCAGTTGTTTCTGTGTGTAGAAACTGTAAGGACCATTTCGGTGAGCTGGAGCCCAGCTTGCCCAGGATGTACACGTGGCTGCTGGGGCTTTTCTCTTTCATCCTGGGGGTCAGCGAGGCCCAGGTACACAGCGAGGTCGTCAGGGTGGAGGGACGCTTACTGGGCAAAACCTCATCTGAAAAAGACGACTGTAAACCTCAAAGAAAAAGGAGGAAGACATCATGAACTGGGTGATCCAAAAAACAGCTTGTGTTGTTCAGTTCAGGAGAATAATCACTGCTCAGCATTACATGCCTCAAGAGGTTTGTGACGACATGACCTGGTTGGTGTACAAAGGGACAGTCAGAGTTGTCTCAAATTCTGTACAGTTACGTAAGTGATTTTCTTTTTTTTTTTTTTTACAAAGACCATTTTGAATCATCTGCTGCTGAAACTGAATGTTCTTGAGGCTTTGCACAGGTTTGCACTATGTCTGATGGAACCCTGTGGCAAAAATGATTGTGAAGAGCCATTCTTATTTGGTTGCCAGATATGTGCTCAGGCAAACTATATGATTCCTAAATGGTTTGGACATGCAGGTATAGGAGAATGTTTGTCAGGTGGAAGTGTATTCAACTTTTAAATGGTTCTCCATACACATACAGAAATATGGTCCTGTTAGTACATTACAGGACCATCCATTTGAGAGATCTTCTGGGGATCAAACATGGTTCTTCTAGGGCATAAGTAAACCTCTGCTCCCTATACATCCTTATACTTTGTGTACTTCAGTACACTAATAAAGCTTAAGGTGAATCCAGTTAGTTGCCAAATGTGAACGAGGACCTTGGCGGCAAAATCTAGTAAGTATATGTATTTATGCATGTATACAGTATGTACGTCTGTGAGCCACAATAAAATGTCTGGCAGATTTATTTAATAGAGACTAGTAGGTTACTGTATCCGACTTTAATCACTTTTAAGTGCCTGGTGGCATTTCAATGCCCAGCTAGTGATAACAGGGTTAAGTCTCATGTTCTTTTGGGTTAGATTTCCCTGAGGGAGCATGCATGCATTACAATACAATACAGTAGATAGATAGATCCTCTTTGTTGTCATTGCAGTACACAGGAATGTAGAGTGCAATGAGAAGATTTTCAGCTCTGTAGACGCTTATAACTTGTAACTATACAAATAAAATATATAAAACAAAGTGTCATTCAAGTGCAGAATGGATCAGCTGTACCAGAAAAGACCAGTATTTAAGGGGATAGAACAAATAAATGACAAATGGATGTGATAAATAACTGGAACTAAAAGTATAGGTATCAAAAATAGCATGCTAGTATCAGGAATGAATAATTAAGATACAGTAAATATTGAAGGATTTTGCACTGAATGAAATTCGCATGGCTCTGTAGTTGCTGAGTTTGTGTTTGGAATCATTAGCGTAGACCATTTAAAGCTTTTCTTGGTTAACACACCCACTTCAGCTCATGATTCGTAACTGGTAGGGTGAACATCACATTGAACCCTCTCTACCTTTTAAAATGATCTTGATGTTAAGATGCTTTGGGCTCTGATTAGTTGGATCAGGGAGCAAGGAAACCACTCTACCTACGGTCTTCAGCATTGGGAGCAAACGTGGTGATGCTCTAGGGATGCTCAGCAATATGAAGAATCATATCTTAATGTTATTCAGATGGAGTTTCACATTACAACTAACAGTAGGTTTCCTAAGTTCATTCATTTTAAGGTTTTATTTATAGTGGTTATGTAAATCCCAAATCTTGTTTTATACATCATTCTTAAGTTGCTCAATAACACTTGACCCAGTCCTCCAGACCAACTAACAGCTCAGTTATTTAAAAAATGAGGGAAAAAAAGACCTGTTTTTCTTTTTCTTGAAGAAAAAAGCTGTTTTTAAGGACCTAGCTGTGTGTGTTTTTTTTTTTTTGAAGACCGTGTAAGTTGACTTGTCTGTTCAGTTGTTTTTAATATATTTATTAATGTTTTGTGCCTTATTTTTACAACAGCGAAGCAGCCTTATAAAAGGACTTATGTAAGTGTATCTTATGGCTTTAGATTTTGTACCTTAAATTCAGTCTGTAATTTACAGCAAGGTTGTGAACTTGTTAAATTACTGCTTAGATAGTTCACGTTATTTTTTACCAGAGCGGTGGTGTTCTGGGATCAGAACAACAGTGATGGAAGAAAATAATAAAAACATTTTTATCTTCCTTTTTTGTATGTCAAATTATGTCCCCCTTGCGCGTGTTTTTTCATGCGTTCCCATGTCCGTGATCATACCTAGGGCTCACACCATACCACGTCAAGGGCTGCTCTCCAGACTGCACCTTAGAAAGGCAGCTCAAGCTGTATTCATATATGTATTCATTTATTTTTCAAACTGAAAATACAGATGAGTTTCATAGGTAGGATTATGAATATGCAAGATGTTACATATGCAAGATTTTACAAACTGAACATCTGCAGATACTGTGTTTATATATAAACAGTTTATATTTTTTTACAGCATCATGTCAGCCCTGGCCTTGTAAGGAGTTTGTGTTTTGCCACAGAATACTGTTATGTTGGTGTTTACAGAGGGCAGGTCACACTAATGGTTGTAAGTTGACATCATACAGCCAAACAAAGCTGGGTACACACTGGAGCTTTGCCATGACCTCCTGTGAACCCGGACATCCGGGAATTTGCTGTACTGAGTTACAGTCAGTTTGTGAGGTTAATTATTAATGGTCATTCATGTTTGTTTCTAAAGAGCTTCATCTTTGGAGGTGCAGAGAGGAGTGTGTTCTCCCAGTGAGGAGGAGGAGGATCAGATGACACTCAGATAACTCAGAAACTGGTGTCTTTGCACTACTTTATCTCTACAGGGAGTTTTACATTTGCCAAGTGTTTTCTAAAGGCACACAAAATGTATCTGGTTGAAAAAATATGATGAAAACATTACCTGAATGCCAGATGTTTCAAATAGGATACCAAAAATAAAGGTTATATTAAGGTCATGTTTGATTCTTTTTTGTTTTGTTTTGTTTGGTTAAATGATCCAATAAACGGCTCATTCTTTAAAAATCAGAATTTTCTGGCTATGATTTAATAACGCAGGCTTTTAATAGGTAAAGAACTGAACAAATGCTGTAGTTACAAAGACCTGCCACTAGGGGGAGACAGATACATAATTAAAGAACAACAAAGAATTCTTTTGTCCTGTTGCTTAAAGCCCCGGCCTATTATCCTTTATAAAATTTCAAATATAAGTTGAAATGTGACATATAACTAATTTGTGTTGTACTTGTACTTCCATGTGTTCTCTACATCTCCACTTTGTAAAATAACAAGGTAGAATTTGACCTGAAGAGGGTCTGAGTGTGTTTTCCTTTGTTCTCTGAGATCTTTGTTTTGAAAAGCCTGAGCTCAGTGGTCTTCTAGAGAGTGGGTGAGGGGATCTGGGACAAAGGGGGGGCCAAACACAAGATCTGCTGTGAAGACAGGAAACTATTACGCAAGAGGGCAAAGGCCAGGAGACCCTCCAATACAACTGGCCTACAAACCTGTGGAAGTAAGCACTGCACACATCAATACACACACACACACACACACACACACACACACACCCCATTCTGAAATGTTTTAAACTGTCGTAGTCATAATGCTTAGCTGAGGTCTGGGTCTGGAAAAGTTGCTCTGTTACAAGTGCTGGAATTCAAACTGCAACCCTGAGGGCTGCAAACCCTTAATGTTTCCTGGTTGCTTTACATTTGTTTGAATTACTTCCCATTTTAAGTAGCAGATGGTACATTTACCCACATTTAAATAAAGGAATGGCTTTACAAAAGGAGGAAAGTTGCATTTCCGCTCCAAGGTAAACGAAGTAAAACGGTATAAGACTGGTAATTTCAAGGCTGTGACTATTGAAGGCCTTACTATATGCACCTCTTCACTGCTTAACAGTCAAAGTCCAAGTAAACTTTGTCATCTTAGCTACATACAGTACTATGCAAGTCACATGCAAAAATAGTTTTTAAAAAGGGGTTAGATGAGCAGTGAATAGTTTATTTCACATTAATATTACAATATATACTACTAATAAAACAAAAGCCAATAAATACAAACATTCTACAGTAAATAGTGATTTTATGTTCAGTATGTCAGTGTGTTCCTTGTGGAGGTCCAGTATTACTTGTAGTTTCCATCAGAAACCTGGTTTGACTCAATCAGTCCTTCTTTAAATTAAATCAGGAGCTGCAGATGGAGTTTCACAAATCCAAACAAAGGCTGGAGGAACCGAGGAGGAATCGGCAACTGGACCCGTGTTGTCCTCACCAGCTCACAAACTATCAACAACTTTTGTAGCAAATGAAACAAATCTTGATACTTCTTCCTGCTTTCTTGTTTGTCTGCGTTTATTCTTATGTTATCATTTAAGCAATTTGCATAGGTGTCTAAGACTTTTGCACAGCAATGTATATGTATAGAGTGAGATAAGACGGTGTGGCTCCAGATTTTACAAAAAGGCACCGTACAATACACATGTAGAAATAAATGATAAATATAATCTCTAAACAAGAAGTAAAAAAAGTACAATTTAGTACCAAAGGTATTTTAACATGCAAAAATTGTGACAGCAGTCAGGTACATACAGAATACTGGAATGTAATTATGTGTTCAATATGAAGTTCACTATAAATATATGCATGCAGCTGCATGTGCATCACCGTGTGCCATTAAGGTGAGTTTCAGGGAGCAGCTTCAGCTTCATGTCAGTAATCAGCTCAACCCCTGCCTATCTACAGCACACACACACTCTGTTATTACAAAAGAGGCACTGTATCCACTCAACACAGTAAAAAAGACACTTCACACTTTACATAACACACCCTGCCTGCCTTCATTTAAAGTGATGTAAAGGGTGGGTGACAGTTTTACACAGAGAACCTTGTAACAGAGAACAAAGCCATACATCTTTTTTTATTGCACCTTTTTATTTTATCTTCATATAGAATTTAGCTAAAAACATGTTCATGTTTTATTGCGTGTTATTAAAAACGATTATAGATAATCAGTGAATCACACCTGAAAAGCACTGATTTACATCGCTCTGGATGAGAGTGTCTGCCAAATGCTGTAACTGTAAACAGATCCCTGGTATTTAAACAGTAAAACAGTTCATTAAATCCTTCTTAATTAAATTTGTATCAAACATCATCTTGAGAGTGTTGATCTACAGCTGGTCATCTGAGACAGAGAGAGAGAGAGAGAGAGAGAGAGAGAGAGAGAGAGAGAGAGAGAGGGAGAGAGGAGAGAGAGGACAGAAAGAGAGGTAGAAAGAGGGCTAGAGGGATAGTAAGAGAGAAGAATAGTGAGAGACAGACAGACAGAGAGAGAGGAAGAAAGAGAGAGAGGAAAGAGAGAGAAAGAAAGAGGGAAAGGAGAAAAGGAGCTGAGAGAGAGACAGCTAGACAGAAAGAGAAAGAGAAAAAGAGATGAGAGAGAAAAAAGGGGAAAAGAGAAAGGGCTGAGATAGAGAGACAGAGAAAGAGAGGGAGAGTGAGAGAGAGAGAGAAAAGAAGGAAAAGGAGAAAGGGCTGAGATAAAGAGATACAGAGAGAGAGAGAGAGAAAGAGAGAAAGAGAGAGAGGGGAAAGAGAGAGAGCCTCTGTGCTGCTGTGGGTGTTTTTCTGGCGCCGCTCCCTGCACACACCAGCTGACTGCTCACGCATGTAAACACCATCCACATGCCTCCTGCCGGTGCAGCCCTCCCCCTCCCCCTGCCATGCACCTGCTCGGGTCTCCTTCACCCTCGCGTTTCTGAGTAGTGTGAGGAACCCCTGTGCCCTGGTGGGCTCGGTGTTCCTGCTCACGTGTGGGGGGCTTTTCTCTGAGCCCACCCAACTAACTTTCTTTAGACTGTTAAATTCAAGTCTCAACTACCAAAGCCTGACAGTTTTGAGATCTATAAGGCTGTTAGAGAAGAGAAGAAAAACTGAGAAGTCAATGAGAACAACAAAAGAACTTCTCTCTTAAGTTGCTTTTTTTCTTTTGAAACAAGTCAGACTTTAATAATCTCCAGACAAGAAGATGATTTATTTCTGAAGGGACAAAGAAAAGACCGTTGTGAGCAGCAGAATCTTCCTCTGGGCCTTCAAAATCCGGTTCAGCTGTGTAGTAAGGTAACCTCTGACAGGCCTGCTCATGAGCTAGAAATGGGCCAGAGCAGAGAAAATTCAGGTTTCGGGTGGGATGCTGGTAATTTTTAGCAAATTTTTGGTTTTTGTGGCCTCTCATATATGATGACTACATCAAACAGTGTCAGAAACCACACCAGCAGGTCTTTTGCACACTGCTTCACTGCTTAAGGTTAAAAGGTTTTGTATCCGACATGAACAGCGTTGGACTGTCAATATATTCGTTGTCGTTGATAAATAATTTCTCTCAAGGTGGTTTTAATGGTTTCTGCATGCATATAAGATAATGTACTCACATATTCCGGTTTGACGGAGTGGACAATTTTCATGATGTCTTAAACATGTTGATGCTGAGAGATTAAAGAGAATTAGAGAATTGGAACATATTTCCTGCAGGAAATGATTTTTTTACGCTGGAAACTGAAAGGAGAACATTGTCCAGGCTTCAGTCCATCATGGATAATACTGATGACCCACTCTACAGTGTTGTAGTCAAACACTTTTAGCCATCGACTCACCAGCACAAAGTGCTTGAACTCCACAGAAAAGCCTCCACACTACCATCCTCCCCCGTCACACCAATCCATCAGACTCTATAACTCCTCCCCCTGTCACTAACCATTAATAATAAATGGTTAAATGAGGAAGCCTGTTTCAGAAATTTAATCTTTAGGAAGCTGTGATGATTCAGACGTGAAGTTTGCATCATGCTTAAGGGCGGGGTGTCAGTTTCGGTTACATGTTCAATTATATACTGTGCATTTATTCTAAACCTGTTGCAGCTACGGGCTACTTTTAAACAATTATTTACTGCTCTCTACCTCATCTTTGCACTTCTTTGCATTTTTGCACACTTAACACACTTGACTCTGTGGTTAGAATACTGTATATAATAATGCTGTGTTCACTCCCACTTGTGCTGTTACTGCTCCTGTTGACTGCACTGTATGTTGTCTCATCCTGTAAATTATTGTATTGTATTAGACCTGTCCTGCCTGCACTTGTGTTGTCTTTCTGGTTTGGTTTTTTTTAGTCATTTCATTTCATTGTGTTCAGTATATATGGCTGAATCGACAATAAATACCTACTTAACTTGATTCCGTGGCTCCAGGACAGAACTAAAGAGGCGAACTTTATACCAAACATGTCTTGGTTCATTGATTTGGGATCAGGGGTCATTTGGTCGTTTGTGCACAGTTAGTGTTCTAAACAGTCACGTCAGAATGGTCAAAGATGGGTGGAACCTGATCAAAAATTCAGTGCGGAGGCCTCAGCCAGAGCGCTTTCCCCCACTGGGATCTCAGCACGGTGCTTAACCTTAATTGACTGGGGTCCTGTTCAGCACTACAGGTGGTGCGTACACTCTGCACACTACATTAAAGTGAAAAAGCAGGCCCTTCACTACTATAAAGTGAATACTCAATCTAGAGGGCTGGGTCCCACAACACAGAAAAGAGACTTTCTCACATCCCTGTCTCTCTCTTTGTTCTGCTCTCCTTTTACCCATAGCTCTGCTGTAGCTATAGGAGAGCAATAAAGAAACGAGCAGGCCTTCCTCACGAACAGACATCATGGAAGTTAATCAGTCTTAAAAGTGCTAGTGTTAATATTACATTTGAAGGTGTCCATGAACTCTCAGCCTTTTGTGTGTCTGAATGTGTGTGTGTGTGTGTGTGTGTGTGTGTGTGCGTGTGTGTGTTTCTGTGTGTTTCAGGCAAGTTCCGTTTATTCAAAGCAGGCAGCTTTTAGGTCCTCGGCTGAAGACTGTAATCGCAGAGCTCACGCAGAAACAGAGCCAGACTTTGGTGGCAGGGCGAAAAAAAAATGCACCCTCTTTCCTGTTTGTGTGTGAGAGGAAGTTGTGTGTGTGTGACTCAACTTGAATGGACTTTGTAGCTTCCTAGGCAGTCACACTCCCTCATCCTGTTGTCACAACATTCGGTTTCTGTGTGTCTGCCAGATTTTTGCTTTGGAGGAATACAGGCCTGTGCAAAATTTACGGCACATGTTTATCAATTTCTTTCTTCATTTTTTTTTGTTTTATGTGTTAAATAAATAGAAATTAAATGCTCAAATGTGCACAAAAAGAGTCATGTTCCATGTTCCCAGGAAAAAAAGTATCTACATGTAATATATAAAAGTAAAAAAAGAGAAATATACCTTTCCCATATCTGTCTAACGGTAAAAACTGTATATTTTTTTAACTGGTGCTTGGAGGTTAGACTTGCTTTTCCATCCAGTATGAGAACTGAATGTAAAGGACTCTGTGCTGCCCATCTGACAGCACTGTGAAACTGGAACACGAAGTAGTGGTCAGTTTGACCACCTGCTCCACTAACCTTTTTCAGGTGGAAGGTCACATGGTTGTCTGGAGAGCTGGCAGGCTTTGCTGGACCCAGTTTCTCAGTGATGGACTGAGCTGAAACAAAGACTGCTTTGTTTAATTTCTCCAAGCCATTTCATTTTACTCACCCTGCTTCATTCTTTAAGGATTCAAGGCTTTGCGCCAGCTCCCTTTTTTTTGGATAAGACAAGAACAGGGTTCTGCGATGGACTTTCGACCTTTCCACCCCCTACGACCGCTGGGAAAGACTCCAGCGCCTCCTGCGACTCTGGTCAGGATAGACCACTCAGATAATGTGTGGAAGGATGGAAGAACAGTGTTAGATTGTAATTATGTTTGTTGTTGGTCATGCATAACATTTTTCATTGTGGTTTTTAATGGTTTCTAAAATGCAGCAATACTGGATAATGTGGCCGTCACACATTTCTGACAGACGGCTGGCTGAGTGGACAGTCTTTCATGATCGGAACATCAGAATCAGAATCAGAAAACCTTATTGATCCCAGAGGAAACTGCTTATGCTACAACTGCACAGACACACAGAGACACAAAGACAAAAACAATAAAAAATTTAGTACAAAGTCAAACTCCCCAGAAGATACTCTGAAACTACTTTGTACTAGATAAAGAAACATGTGGACAATGAGAGATTAAACTCCCCTTTTGCTGGAGAGTAAGAATATGATATTTCCACATTTAAATCATAACCAACAAATAATATCTAGCTCATCATTTTCCATTTCTTCTCCTTTTTCCTTTTCCTGCAGAAAATGATTGGTTAGTGAGAGCTGCTCTACTGCCTCCAAATTACATCTGCTCAGCTGTACGTGACCATTTAATAAAATATGGTACTCTTCATTTTCGCATTTTAGGTGCATTTTCAGTTCTCAATGTTTTAACCACTTTGGGATGTCCGTTCAGTCATATTTAATATGTTGCAAAGGCTGCAGATTCTTTTTATAGTGATTGGCAATTGTTCTTATAGGTGCTTCATAAAGACTATATTAACGACCTATGCCCTCTGGGTTTTTTGTTTACACGTGTAGCCAAGTTACTGTTTTGTGGGTCAGTGTCAGCTGGGCGTTTCTGATTCTCTGAAGCTGTGGTCCACATTCAGGCGTGTGTGAGTTGGCAGAGCGCTGTAAATTTCTCACATTTCCTGCCAGTGTGGACTGCAGGATGTGGAGAAGCTGTGAGTTCAGCTCGGGCCTCTGAGACTGCACAGCGCTGTGCTTCACTAACGCTGAACAGGCACACTTCACTTCAAATCTTAACTAACGTGGAGAGTCAAACCTCGTTCTACACAAATTACAATTGGTCATGGATGATGTAGACCAAGTAAAGCTTATCGCCTGTTTTAGGAATACGTTCCTTTGTCTATTTTCTGCTTGTCATGGAGGGAAACTTCAGGCTACGTAACCCGAAAAGCATGTTGTACCTCTGTGTTTTAAAGAGAAGCCCGCGCTTTTTTTCTGACCTACATTTGCAATCCCCACCTATCTTAACACAGGCCTTGTTGTCATTACTGAAGGCAAGCTGAAGTGGCACATGTTTCTCTCTCTCCTCATTCGAACGCCATGCCCATGCTGCCACTGCAGTTTTTTGTCCTCCGGCGGCCCAAAAGAGACGACACATCTGTCACAAAACCCCTTCACATAGGCAATGTGCTGGCACACATCCCACTTGCACTCTTTCCCCTCAGTCTCTCACTCACACACATGCACACACACACACACACACTCACATATATACAAACGTACTCCCTCCCCCCTACCCTTGCCTGGCCCCCATTCATGGCCCCAACCAACACCCTCCCCAGATTCCACAGCTTCCACATATGCACACTCCTAAAGTCAAATTTGGGCTGCTTTGTCTAACAATAAGTTTCTACAAAAAGCCAAAGAGCAACATTTGGAACAAATGCTATGTGCTGGCCCTTGGGTTAGTGCACATGGTTCCTTTTTCTGAGGCTCTGGCTTTAAGGCTTTGTGGAACTCAACCATGACAACATGACTTGACCTATTGTACCCTTCAAAAACAGCCTAGCTCTTATTCTTATGCAGGCCAAGAACTCAGCACCAAAAAATGGGGCAAAACTAGAGGGACGTTGACATGAAGTGGGGAGTTAATGGACAGGAAATCGCTGCAATAAGCAGAAACACCTCTTCAAGTAGAGGAGTCCATGAAATACAATCCACTTACCATACCTATGTGAGCATATAGCTCCATCTAACAATCTCTGAATGATCATGAGGCCTCCAATCACTCTACGTTTCACCTCTTTACAGCAGTGATGGAGCCCCTCTTGCCTTGTTTACCCCATCGAACCTGCAGCAATGTCATATAATACGCTACAGTTTCCAAGACAACACCCATCCAATTAGCATTTGGTATAGCGGCGTGTCAGCGTAATGGATAGACCTTCAGTTTGTAATTAAACCTTCTCCTAGGGTTCCAGTTCCAATAGCTAAAACCCAAATAAACATGGCACTCCCATCTGTCAAGAAAACATGCCCGTACATGGTAAAAATGAGAATATAGGTTAGTGGAGCTCTGGAGCTCTGCGGTTTGGTCACATTTCTAAACAATACTCACCTTGTTTACATAGCGTTACACAGGCTCAACCCTTTTTCCAGCGATCCTGAATAATGGGCTCACCATTTGGATATGTTCTAACAGTCAGGCAGAACAGTTACACACGCGTGGCAGTACGAACACTTTGTTGGCTTCTCTTTAGATATTCAAATCCACCTCAAACCTATCCAGTCCTATGAGCCCTCTCAGTTATTCCATTGTGCTTATTATGTCATTTATGATAAACTGAAGATCTTTACAATCAGAGAGAAAAACAGGGGATGGTCAATGCCATCTGGAAGATACTAGAGAGGCAAGAAGGAAGGAGGATCATTGGGACAGCAAAACAGCCATATCTGTTTTCTCTCTGTGTGTATACAGCGAGCAGCTGTCAGCTGAGGGGGACGACTGGACTGGAGGTTTTGTGTGTGTGTATGTGTGTGTGTGTGTGTGTGTGTGTGTGTGTGTGTGTGT
>JBBIGA010032447.1:0-13840 GCA_037576975.1 Alestes dentex | reverse complement strand
CTGGGTCCACAGAGTTGAAGCATGGTGTCCAGAATGTCTTGGTCTGCTGGAGCATTAAGATTGTCCTTCACTGGAAGTGAGGGACCCAAACCCAGAAAAACAGGGGTGTCCCAATACTTTTGTACATATAGTGTATGTGTAAATGATCTGTCTTCTGATTGGCCTTGCTGCACTACAGGTCTTTGAGAGTGCAGTAAAGGGCTAAAACACTCTGGACTGAAATGCTGTCATGAGGAAATTAATGGATTGTTTTTGTGACATCACAACTATGAGTTTGCTGTTTCATGCAGCTCCGTTTCCATAAATGGACTGTATGGGGAGTGAATGCTGATCAGAATGTTGTACAGATTATACTTGCCTGCTCTTTTGGATCCTCGTGCAAGCAAGACTAGCTTAAATGAGCAATTTATTACGCCTGTAACCTAATTAATTTTGGCCTAAAGTTTGTGGCTAGTTGCTTCTCCAAGTTAAATGGTAAATACAATTTAGCAGATGCAGCAGGACAAAAACCCCCCCAAAAAAACAGCCATTGTAACAGAGCCTGTTTAGATGCAGCAAAGAGGATGCCGCTGCTTACTTCAGCATAAAATATGCATTATATGCACTTTAGCATTTCCTTTATTCCAGCTGCAATTAGGGTTCGCGTGCACTTTTGGTTTAAGCAGCTGTTTTTCATTTCTGGATGGGTTCTGGTGGTTAGTGTGTCTTGTTTTGTTGTTCTGCTGTAAAACAGGCCTTTGCGGGTTTTCTGTCAGGATTAATAGGCTGGCTTTACTGGTTCTTATTTTCTTCTTGTTTGAGTTTTCGCATTAAATGAAGTGTCCTTCACACTCCTCTACAAGGCACAGGGGAGAGCCCGCAGGAAGGAGGCGTTCGAGACCTTCGCTGGTCGTGTGCCAGCCTTCGCTCCAAACTCTCACGCCTCCCATCAAGCCTCGGCTCTCGCCCGTGGCTTCAAAGCTCCGCCGCGCTCACCTTGCCTCTCTCCAGCGCCAGAGTGACTCCGAAAAAGACGAGAGTCTGTTCCCCCGCCTCCCCTAACATGAAGTGGCAATCGAGATTCAGCAACAAACGCGGTCCCGAAAGTCAACGAGGGAGGCGTTCGTTTCGTGACCTATATAAGTCAATTCATTATGTATGGGTGTTCCTTATTTTGCCATTTCCGATGTCTTTGCTGACTTTACGACACCCCCCGTTTTCAACGTTTTGTCGAGTCGTCGGCGCTCGAGAACTTTGTACTTCAGAGCTTTTGAAGAAGAACTTCTTCAGAACTGATATTAAAGCGCAATCGCCCGTGAAGATCAGTTAACACTTTTAATCAACCAGCTTTATTCCCATCTTCCACCTGTCAGCACCTAAGAGTGCGGCTTCATATCTGTGACGAAAGAGAAGTCATCTGCAGGACTTTTTCTGAGCCTCGCTCGTCCGACGTGGTTACGTCACGTACATTCGGCTTCAGAGCGCGGACCTGAATTTCAGTCTCAGATTGCGTAATGGATCTCTCGGTTACGCTGGTGCAGGGTTTACAAATCAGTGCCAGTTTCCATTAGATGGTAGTGTGGGGGGGGGTCTTAGGCCGGTTTGTTTGTTTGTTCAACGTTCTTGTCTCATCGTCCATTCTGCCACTCACTCATTCTGTGACTTTAACACGGTCTCATACAAAAGCTCCTCCTTAATTGGATGTTCTGTGTCTCTGAGTCAACAGTGGAGATCACAGGAAGCTTTGGAGTGTAGAATCAGAGATCTCAAACTATAAAACAACGATACAAATGTAAACATTGTGGTCTTTAAAAATAGCATAGATTTTTTTAAGTATTTAATACAGAAGTTCTTCATTCTCTTGGAATTAGAGCTGGTAAATATGATCTCTATTGTTATTTATTGTGAGTTGTTGTCATTCTTTAATGCGGAGGCATCGGTTTTGTATGAATTTGCTGGTTGTGTGTATGTATGTATGTATGTATGTATGTATTTTAGTTCTAGATCCTTATTAATACACAACGCATTGTATGGCCAGTTAATTTGTCTTCATAGATTTATTGACCATCAACATAACATTGCGTCTCTTAAAAGATTATGAGGAAATCTTATTCTGTGATGAATGGCGACCAGTCAGAGTGTTGAAAGCTGTTTTTGTTTGATATTTTAACATCATGCTGTTTAAAATGGTTTAGTAAATTTGAAATATTTGATATAACTGACAAATAAACTGGCAATTAACGCACTTCTTAAATCTTTCTCTTGGAGTTGCAAAAGGTGATGATTGGCATGATGTATACCAATATTTATTATTATTTATCATTAAGTATGCTTTTCACTGCATGTTTCTTTATAAACCGAGCATAATTAGTTCGGTTTAATCGTGTTTAGCACAGTGCAGTGTGTGGAATTTTCTTTTTGGTTGCTGCTTTTGTAAATGTAAGGTTGTGTAAATGATGTGTGTGTGTGTGTGTGTGTGTGTCTGTGTGCTTTTGTTTGATTTGCATCGTCTGGCTCTCTGGGTGAGTTGTGGCAGCTCTGCTTCTGTCTGGTGGGTCCGGTTCCGACTCGGAGTGTCAGATCGTTTGATCAGATGGACCGTTCCACTGAAACAATATATAAGGTCACCTTGAAGCCATCATAACAAAAACGTCTTTCTTACTTCAGAGAAAGTTCCTTTCTGTCTGATAAAACAAGAAATTCTCATTGAGCGCTCGCCTTGTATCGTAATTACAGCCTTTCTCTGTGGGTTTGTAGAGCGTGGCATGGATTTATAGCACGAGAAGTGCAGCCTGTTCGCCCAGGCCCCTCTCTTTCTTCTCTGAGTATCTCTGTCAGTCTGTCCGTGCCTGTCAGGATCACTCCGGGTCTCTCGATGTTCTCTCTCGCTCTCTTTCTGTCTGTCTTTCTCGCCTTTTCCGACTCGGCGTCTCGCTCCGTCTCTCCTCCTTTGAAGTGCCTGATGTTGCAGGTTAACTCAAGGGGCCAAAGTGTTGAATAACAGAACTCAGGGGGCCAAGCACCGACGCGTAAACACTAGTTTTAGGCTATCGGTACAGTTTACGAGCCCAACACCTGGCTGGAGTCTAGACTAGGAGGAGCCTGAGGAGTTCTGGAGCTCCATCTCAGAGGCTTCTCTTCCCTGACACACTTCTCCACTCCGGTTTACCTCCTCCTTCCAGAACCCAGTCTGCTCTCATTACCGCACTTACCTTAAAGCTCTGGCGCTTTCTGGTGTAGGGGGGGTGATTATTTCTTATTAATCCGTCATAAAAATAGTAAAATTTCAATATTATGCAACATGCGGACGTTCGGAGGTAAACATCTCAAAACATTTGACCTCCTGTTTGGAGGACCTTCATGCCTTCCAGCTCTAAGACTGCTGAAGTGGTCGTGGTTTTGACCTGTAGATCCCAGCTATAAGCAAAATATAGCCGATTTGTCTTTTTGAAGTGTGTTTAGTGAAGACTTTGATACTGCAACAGACTGCGGGCTGTATGTTTGGTGGAAGTGCAAAACTAACAGTACAGATCAAGAAACATGCAAATAGATGCATCCCAGGGCAACCAGTGTTCAAAAACAGCGAGAAATAGACTTTTTCAGAGGCAGATGCAGCAGATATGAGAGGAAATAATAATGAAATACGTCTCTCAGAGATGCGGTGTGTGTGGGGGAGATGCTTTGTGAAAGCAGAGACTGTGTATGAGGTTAACTTGTAACTTGAAACGAGTATAAGAAATAAAAATGAGTGGTGTCAGGATGGAGAGAGGCGGGAGTCCTTGAGGAGTATCTTAAAAGGTAACACACTTTAACACTCAGAGCCTGAACGTGTCAGAGCCACAGTGTTGCAAAAACGTCGTCTTATACGAAAGTTCGTCCTTATTCAGAAGTCCCGTGTCTATGGATAGACAGTGAAGTCTTCAGACGTCACAGGGAGCTTCGTTTTGTTATCAAACCTTGTGTAGCATCAGAGATATCAAACATTTAACTTTATATAAATGTTGTCATTTAACAGTCAAAGTAAAATCAACAAGAACAGCTGAAAACCTTAATTATGTGTGTGTGTGTGTGTGTTTGTGTGTGATGGGGGTTGGGGTGAAGAAGTGTAGCAGAGTTGAAGAAAGTGGTGTGTTTTCATTTAATTTGGAGGATTTTATTGCAATTAAAAATTAGTGGTGAAAGTGGAAAAATACCCCCGGGGCTCTAAGGGTTAAGGTTTTTTTTTTTTTTTTTTTGCGAATTAGAATGCAAATCAAACTGCACCATTTGCTAATTTGCTGTCCTACACATCGGTACCATTTTATGAAAATGGAATTTTAATGACATTATTAGGCCCCTGTGAAGGAAAATGGGAAGATTTCCCCTCAACTCCCATAAAACTCCGTGTTAATTAAAAGTGTAGACACACCAAGTTCAAATTTGTTAATAAAGCACGTTTTAAACAACCACAGTCGACTAAAGAGTTTGAACAATAGATACACATAATAGAGTATAAATACATAAAAAACACACACACACGTACAGTGTCCCAGTTTAAAATGAACACAATTAAATGTCAATAAAACAGGCCAAGGAATAAAAATAAGTTTTAAAATAAGATTTAAAAGGGACCCACCTCGCAGGGAGGGCTTGATCATTGCAGAGCCTGAGTGGAAGGTGATGGTTGCTGAAGCCCGATCAGTTCTTTGCTTCAGTCTAAATTTAGGAACCACTAGAAGACGCTGGTCTGATCCAGTGTTCTGGGATGAACATGTGGTTGAAGAAGATCAGACAGGGTTTGGCCATGCAATGATTTAAAAACAAATAAAATGTAAAAGTTTATTAAACACACTGGGAGCCTGTGAAGGGAGGTCAGTATAAGAGTGATGTGCTTGTGTTCACCTGAGCCTGTAAGAAGAAGAAGTGCTGCAGCATTTGGTAGAACATGCTCTGCTGGTGTGAAGCTCTGGCCTTGGAGATCGCCTTCAGAAGACTTCAGGAACACCTGAGTGTTTCTTTAGCGTGTTCTTCTCAGCTTAGTTAAGTTTGGACTCGTCCAGCAGTCTCCGGCAAGCCTTTGACATACGGTGTGCGTTCCCGTCCTTGGCAGTGAATTAAAGTAAAGACGAAATACAGAATGAAACAGCAGAACATTTCCATAATAATCATTAGCCCTCACTAATGAGCTGCACCAGAAGGGGTGCCCTCCACGTTCGCTGCGTTTGTCACTTTGAGCAAGCTTGTGTTGGAAGTCGTCTTCTGTGGTGGAACCGTGCAGCTTCTAACCGTGCTCATGTTCTTCTTTTCCCTCTTATTTCACCAAGTCAGATTGGTTCCTCAGGGACCTTTCCTCCGTCCCGGCTAATTGCGCCGAGCACAGATGTTAATAGGGGCTGTTTGTGTGCTCCATTTCTGGGATCTTTTTTTTCCCACCAAGCTAATTTAACTCGTTTTTCCATCTCACCGCGGATGCACGTTCTCGTCTCTCGGTGCGTGTATTCGGCTGTTTTCGCGTTACCCCCCTACTCGACAAAAAAGGAAACGTGTGATGTACAAAGAAAAGTCGGCTTCTGATCTTCGCTGCGGCGCGATCGCGATCCCTCAGAGGATGGCGTGGGTTGTCTTTCTCAAAGCACTGTATAATCATGGTTACAACATCCGCGGGGATGTATCGATCGGACCAACATAGCCCCCCCCTCCTGCAGATTCCGGGGTGGTCGGATTGATCTGGAAAATTAAGAGAATCAATCTGCATTCCTGCGCTTCTTCCTGTTCCCTACTTCTTCTGCCGAGCTCTGTTTATTCCAGGCCTCGTCGCTTCTCACCTTGTTGAATATGGATGAATCAGGGAGACGGAGAGAGAAGTCTCCTTACCCCACAACCATAAACATGAAAGAGGAGCGGCGAGGAACCAGCGAGAAGCTCCTGTGTGTCCCGGTGCTTTTTTGAAGCCGTGACTGTGACTAACGTGGAGGTGATGCTCGGCTCCCCATTCACCCACCCGTCCACACTCGGATACACGCAACCAATTCCGCGGAGACCAGGCGTGACGTGCTGGCCGCCGCTCGTTTCTCCCCTTGAGCGGCCGTCACCAGCATTAACGACAGACGGTTCCCCTCCCTCTCTTTCCCCTCCTCCATCATTACCTAAGCACTCAAGCCGAAAGCCGAGTGCCACGGCTTTAATAAGGAAAGTGGATGTGGACAAGCGAAGGATGGAAATGTCAGAGTGCGGCTCCACGCGACCTTCCGGCTACGCCGCCTTTTCCCCTCCACGGAGGCCGTATTTAAAGCGGGCTAATCCCGAGCCCATACACGCTCATCCACGGCCTTATTTCCGAGACGTTATGAGCAGCACGGCTTTACTAAAGCCCTCTCTCAGGAGAAGCTGTGTTTTTTATTTTTCTCCCCTCACACCACAATATATTTTTTCAGCCCTGGCAGCGCGTGTTGATTCTGATGGAGTGGGTGGACGCCATGAGGCCAGACTGTCTGCTACAGTGTGGAGATGCTCTCTTCGGTATCTGAATGCGGTATTCCTGTCTGTGTCTGCTCACATATTGCCTCAGTGCTCTCCCTATTGGCACGTTCATGAAGTGATGAATTACGACTTGGCACGCAGGATCCTTCTCTTCGTATTTGAACGCTCTGTCCTCGCCCGGGCCGCCTCTCTCTCGTTTTGAATATTTTAGAGAATGATCGACCTTCACCCCACGGCACTGTGGCGTGTGTGGTTGGGAGGTACATACTTTTTTCAGACGACCGCCTTCGCCTCGGCTTGGCTCGGGCTCGGGCTCGAGGAGAGGGCTTTTGCAATCATACTCGACCCTTACGGGCATTCCAGCTATGCAGGCAAATGTCATTTCCTCTCCTCGTGGAATGGATTCTCGAGCCAGGGCCGGCGAGGCCAGGGAAGGACGACGAGGCCCTGCTGATAAGATAATAAGAGATTCCTCCTCGGCCTCTCCCTCGCTTTTCTCCCCCCAGCTGTGAGTCTAATAGTTTTTTACTCAGGTGCACCGGCTCCCTCATTCACTATGCATGAGTTGAATTTATGCACACATACAGTACTTACAGTAGCTACCCTGTAGGTCAGCATTCTGCCGTGAGATGAGCCCAGCTTTGGATTGAGCCTTTCTTCGCCCGTACCCAAAGGAGCAGTTCGGCCGAAATCAAATTTACATGCAAATTACACCGCGCTAATTGCCGTCCACCAGCTTTCGTTTCTTATTAAACCACGTTGGCCGTTAAACGGACTCAACCAGAGCGATGTCTTGTTGCCCCTGGCTAACTGGGTTACGCTGAAACGCGCCACACCCGCCTCGCCGCTCGCCACTTGTTGGACCGACTCTAGGTCAGTGGCCAGATTTCGGAACCACCACTGGAAAATTGGATAGCCTTTCAGGACCGTTTGTATTAACCGTGACTGGAGGCCAACACACTGGAGTGGCTGCATGAATCACATTTAGTGTTTCTGTTCTGCAATGAAGCACAGGCCCAATTCACCGTGGCCTGTGGGAAAAGGTTAATATCAGTGTCCACTGATACGCTCACGATGGCCCAGGGCCTTATGGGAGCCCATTTGGAGGTTAAGGCCACTCAGCGCGTGCATGAGGTCAATATTCCTTTGGCAGTTTTGTCACTCTTTGTGGTCTACAACCCCAAAGCGGTTCTTGCTGTCGTTCCAACAGTGGACATTAAAGTGACATGTGCTTTACAAACAGAGTGATAAAAAAGGGCCTGGCGAACAAAATAATTTGCCTCTCTAGCGGTTATTGTGTTAATTCATTTGGCAGTGCAGTGCCTTATGCTTGAGGCGATGTTCATGAACGCGTCCCCCTTTTTCAGTCGGCATAACGAGGGCATTCCAGTCAAAATGTTTTCTTTTGAAGTCAGTATTTATGTAATTCATGGATTTATTATTTTTTTAATAATTAGATAGACATATTTTCCAAGAATATTAAATAGGATGTGATCATTTGTGGCTGTTCTTGTAATGTCGCTGGTCAGCGGCTGCTAGAGGCCCTGTCTTGTGTGACTTTTATTTTGATAGTGTGTGTACACTGTGTCTGGGTTCATGTTTTAGTTACAGCTGTGGGGAGTTTAGTAAGTGATTGTTGGCCTTCATAGGTGCAGGCCTGTGTTTAGTTAGGATATAAGTTCCCCTGGGATGCATCCCAGGTTCTGTCCACCGTCTTCTGTCCCTCGCTCATATCCAGAGTTAATATACATTTTGTGTTTTGGCCCTCAAGCCTTCCTGGGAATTCGTGAGAGATCTTTTGGTGTTGTAACTTATCAATCCAACTTATATTTTTTGAAATACAGCCCACCCCTAGATTCAAGTGTATTATATCAGAAGGTCATATTATAGTGTTGCTTTGGTTGGATTACAACTTATACAGTCGTATTATCATGTGCAATATCACCATTTGCCATTATTACGCACAGTAACAGACTCGGTATCGAGGACAACTCCAAATGCGTGTTACTTAGTAAACTAGTCCAGCAGTAATTTTATTTATTTATCTATAGTATTTATATCCGCCTCCCTAACTGACCACAGCATTTTGATTAAATAAGCATAGCGTGTTCAGTGCTAAGCATTTTCTGTTTCTGGAGAGTTTTATTTTGACTTTATAGTACATTTTACATTGTTGTCTCTGTGTCTGTACAGTCATAACACAAGCAGTTTCCTCAGGGATCAGGTTTTCTAATTCCGATTATTTTGCATAAAGTTTAGTTCTGCTCTACTTTTTGAACACACAACATCCCCCAAATCCGGCACACCAGGCCCATCACGCAACGAGTGATGGAACCGCAGCTTCCCATTGGAATTTAGAATAAATAATAAAGTTATTAAAGTGCAGACGACTGTGTCAGTGGCATAGTGAGCATATGGCAGAAGAGCAAACGTCAATAAAGAGCAGGGCAGGTGGTGGGGGCTTCAGGGACTGAATGTTGGCAGGAGTGCGTATGAGAGTGTGTATGAGTGTGTGTGTGTGTGGGGGGGGGGGGGGGTTTGGGGGGTTCGGTTTGAAAGGGGTATGGGGAGTGAGTGAGTGAGTAGTGTTCAGTGGGTAGCTGGTTCATTTTGGGGGAAGAAAGTGTTCCTGAGCCCGGAGGTCCGGGCCCTGAGACTCCTGTAGCGCCTCCCAGAGGGCAGTGAGGAGAACAGGCCGTGGCTGGGGTGGGTGGTACTGGGTACTGATGATATACTGGCCCGCCTTGTAGACACACTGCATGATGCAGCTACCGTACCCCGCTGGTTTGGACGCTCTTAAAGGTACAGTGGTAAAAGCTGGGAGAGAATTTTGGGTGATGTCCTTAGATGCTCCTCTGCCTCCTTCATGTTATTGGTCGTTCTTCGTTTGATGTCCAGAAGTCCCCAGTGAGGTGGACTAAAGAAATGTAAATGAGGAGGTTTGGTCCTGGAGGAACGTTGTGATTCTGGACTAAAGTTGTGGTCCTGGAGGAACGTTGTGTTCCTAGAGAAACGTTGTGGTCCTGGAAGTAATTATGGTCCTGGAGGAACGTTGTGGTCCTGGAGGAACGTTGTGTTCCTGGAGGAACGTTGGGGTCCTAGAGGAACGTTGTGGTCCTGGAGGAACGTTGCGATTCTGGACTAACATTGTGGTCCTGGAGGAACGTGGTTGTCCTGGAGGAACGTTGTGTTCCTAGAGGAACGATGTGTTCCTCGAGGAACGTTGTGTTCCTAGAGGACTGTTGTGGTCCTGGAGGAACGTTGCAATTCTGGACAAACGTTGCGATTCTGGACAAACGTTGTGGTCCCAGAGGAACGTTTTGGTCCTGCAGGAACGTTGTGGTCCTGGAAGAATGTTGTTTCGTTCCACTGTGTATACGGTTTACATGACAGTAATCACCTACTTGACCTCACTGACTTGACCTGTTTGAAAACGGACGTTTTCCTGCCTCCACCCTGAGACTGGTAGGAGGATGCCGTCTGTGGGGAAATCGTCCGTGGTGGTAGTGTGGAGTGTGAAATCCCTTCTGAGATCCACACAAGCTGTTTTAGCTTCTAAATGAACGTGAAAGTAACATAAAAATAGTGAACATCTTGGTATCTTGGCGTTTCTGTGGTCCGTCCCCTCAGCTAAGGCACTCTGTTGTTTTATGTTTGGCGTGTCTAGTTTGCAGAACGGTTCGAGTGAGTCTGGCTAAGTCCTGTCTCCCCCACATGCTCATCCAGCTGCCGGCGCTCCAAACTGTCAGATTTCTCCCTTAGGCCGACAGGCTTTGCTCATAATGATATTTCTCTCAAATTGGGCTTCGGTGCTGCATCTGCGGCAGCTTCCACACATGTTCCCGGCCCTCCTTTTGTTTTTTTACCGCCCTCCTCCCCAAGGGCTTTCCTCTCCTGCCTCTGTCCGTCTCTTTCCATCGCACTCTTCTTCGAGGAGGAGACACCTGTCATATACCTGCGTGACAACCTGCAGACACTGCCTTTCTCTCCGGGCCGAGACCGGCCGCAAAACCCTCATTACTCTGATACGGATTCTCACGGAACCCTGTTCAGATTAATGTGACACGTGATTTGCCTGCTTGCCAGGAGCGTCAGTGCAGAGAAGCCTTTTGAAATAATTTGTTTAACTTGTGATTGTGTAGTACGGGGCCCCATGGTGGCACAGTGGGGAGCACCTCCAGGGTTGAGGGTTCGAATCCGGGTCCTGACCTTATGTGTGTGTGTGTGTTTGTGTGTATGTGCAAAGACAGTCCAAAGACGTGTGTCAGGTAGATTGGGGATTCTAAATTGACTGTAGGTGTGAGTGTGTGTGTGTGTGTGTGTGTGTGTGTGTGTGTGTGTGAGTCCTTGCCTCGCGCCCCTAGACCCTGGGATAGACTCCGGGTACCCGCGGCCCTAGTAATAATTAAGCTGTTACAGAAAACGAATGAATGGTTGAATGTTATTGTGTGGTATTTGGTGGTGGTAGTGTTGTTGTTGTCTGATTTTGGAGGTGATGTTGTTTACTTTATGTTGTTGTTGTTGCTCCGTCTGTGTTTGTTTAGGTATTGACAGTATCATGATATGCTCAGAAAATAAAAGTGTAATGCAATCACAGCGATAGTAAATGTTGTTATACAGCCCAGTTCTCGTTTACAAAATAAATTACATTAAAACGGTTCTTCCCTGGCATTGCTCCAAAACCCGTTCTGGCAGTTTTTTTTTTTTTAAAGAGTGTTCAGTTCCGTAAACTCCATATTTTCCCGATGGCGCTGTACAGCCATTGGAGGCTTTGTTTTTTTGTTCTTTTTGCATTCTTTCCCCGGAGGGTTGATGGATCCGGCGCGTGCTGGATTGAATTCAGACGCGCACCAGAGATGGTCCGAGCCTCAACAGGACGCATTCAGATCAGAGGTGACATGGTTTGTCTGTGAGGTGTTTCTGGAAGATCTCCCCGCAAACAAAGTGCATGATGTGAATGATGAATGAGATTACCTCAGGCACAAACACAGACACACACACACACACACACACACACACACACACACACAAACACACAGTATCATGGATTCAGATTTAGAGACTAGCTGCGGATAAACACACCACATTGACCCTTTTTATTTATATCCATCAGTCTACCTGTGTGTGTGTGTGTGTGTGTATGTGTGTGTGTGTGTGTGTGTGTGTGTGTGTGTGTGTATATGTATATAAATATACATACATATATTAGAGAGATGCAGTGTATTATCATTTAATCGCCATGGCGATATCAGTCTCTGCAATACTGATATCACAAAATGTTGCAGTATGCAAATGAGTCTCTAACCAATCACAGTGTTTCTGACACGGTGACCAATCCCAGCTCCAGGTGAGTTACTGGGTGTTCTGATAAATCGAGTTCTTCATGTAATCCAACAAACGTTTAATTATTTTAATCTTTAATCCGATGGGGGGGGTTTCATATTCTACATTATCCACCTGTTAAATCATGTTTGTAAATGTAATTCTGAAATTCATATACACACATATGCATGTGTGTGTGTGTGTATATGTGTGTGTGTGTGTGTGTGTATATATATATATATATATATATATATACACTTAAGTAAATGAGATTTGTCTTCTCTTCTTACTGCCTCTGTATATTTTTTCCTTCCACTCTTTCCTCTGGAGCGTTTTGCATTATGATTCTTGTTTGTTGTCGTCGTGCCGTCCTATTAAAGCGTACCTTGCCAGCGGCGGTTCCTTCAGTAGATTGCAAGGGGTTCTACACGCCAGGATGTGGTAACTCGTTTGTCATTTCGCCGGGACGCTGAGGGTGCTGTGTTCAGGGACACCTTTGCTCTTCGGTGCCGCATGTTCTCCCCTCGGCTTAATAATGAATTTTCCTGAAGGCTTTCTGACTCTGATGTACGGTTCTCGGGAAGAGTTTTTATTGGAACAGAACCTTTACATTCTAACTTTACGAAAGGTCCTTCGTTTAGAACAATTATTCTTCTAAGAACCATCCACTGTGTGCTTCTGTAGGGATCCAAAAGTGGCTCTGAACCCAAAATCTGATGTAGGGGTCTTTTATAGATGAATAAAAATGAAAATGAGTCTTTTTTTGGATTTCACGAAGACCTCGATTCATCAGAACACCCAGTAACTCACCTGGAGCTGTGATTGGTCACCGTGTCAGAAACAGTGTGATTGGTTAGAGGCTCATTTGCATATTGCATATCACAATACCGACTAAGAAGAATCCTCTTTCTTCCATAATGTAATGGAACCTCTTACATAAAACTAAAACTGAATCTCCTTTTCCACCGCCAGTAAGTGAAACAGAATTCCAAATCTGTGAAATCCATCTTCACCCATGTCACTTTTTTACAAGGTCTAACAGATCTGCCTCTGTAGAAGATTAATATGGTCATAGATAGCCTAACAATATCATAGATTGAGAAAATTGTACAAACTGAATAATGAACTCGTCTGAAGTTTTGACTTTTAGGATCAAATCAGGAGATCAGAGCCGCTTCTGACCGCCGGAACCTCTGTGGTAGAAACGCAGACGAGATGAGACACGACACACATCTGCTGCTTCACAAACTTTATTTCGGCGCTGTCTGTCATTCCTCTTTCAGACGCCGGAGAAGACTTTAGATTGACAGTGAGAGATGAGTCAGCGCCGCAGCCACTGTAAAATTGTGTTTAGTGTAAAGGGCATGAAATTAAACGTCTCTCCGCTTTGGGATCTTTGTCCAGTTTTTATTTTACCCCCCTCAGATTCACACTTTGCCTCATCGCAGTAAGTTCATGGAATTGTGATTCAAACATTTCTGAAAGTTTTGTGTTTTTGTTTTCGTGGAGATGAAAGTAGAGATGTCTTTCAGACTGTATCTACATCGGGGGTGTGGCTTGAGATCAGACTGAAAAAGCCCATATTTCTGTAAGCCCATGGGGTCAAGAAACAATCACCCAGGTCTACAGGCGGCTGAAGCTACGGACTCTCTTGTCTTTTTACAATAAAGCTCATTTAAATCAGTTTCAGTCTTCTTAAAGCACTGGGACAACTCTTGAGACAACATGAAATAAAGAAATAAAATGTATCACTGCTCTATGCCCTTATTAGCCTTAGTAAAACTAATGAATGTGCAAAAATTAAAAGTCAGATCAAACAAAAGTGAGAGAAATAAATAAATAAATGATCAGAAACTTTCCCTCTTTGTAGCTTGCATTTAGACCAGTAAGGACTGGGGCTGGCTCGATACAACTTATTCATGATATCAATACTGATACCACCTTGTCTTTTTCCCTCTTCAACCACTAATCTGTTAATAACACATCTGTTTGAATCTGAAACACTCCCTACTTCCTCTAGGGGGCGCTGTGTAAGTTCTAAACTCCAGTTTCTACACCCATATAGTCCCAGTGTGTCCAT
>JBBIGA010032438.1:0-12500 GCA_037576975.1 Alestes dentex | reverse complement strand
GAAAAACACATGCACACACACACGCACACACACATGCACACACACACACACACACACACACACACACACACACACTTTAGAAAGTTTGAAACTGCTGTGTGTACTTTGGTGTGTGGATCTATCTACAAACACACACACAAGCACACAGAGCCATGCACACGCACTCAGACCCACATATAGACATGCGCACATATACACACAAACACACACACACACACAACATTAAAACTTCACACTTTAAGAAGTTTAAAACTGCTGTATGTACTTTGGTGTGTGGATCTATCTACACACACACAGAAGCACACACATGCAGACACACACACAAACACACGTAAGCATACACACACACACAAGCACACACATGCGCACGTACAAATACACACACACATAAAAGCTGAACTTTAAAAGTTTACACTTTAGGAAGTTTAAAACTGCTGTGTGTACTTTGGTGTGTGGATCTACACACCTACAGACTCACACACTCAAAGACAGAGGCATACACACACACACACACACACACACACACATGCACACACATACACAGTTCTTGAACCATGACAATTTAGACACTGTGCAGATCATAAACTACAGTCATCTCTGCGGGGGACCATTTTCTCCAATAAGAAACACACCTGCGTTTCCGGGGGCAACTGCTGTGTATGAGATTACACCGCAAACAGCACCATCCTGTCGCCAGATAATTCACACAGCGTTACCAAAAACCATTCAGCCAATCACTGCACGCTTTTCTAGCATATAAAAAAACAGTCAAACCAGGTTTCAGCTCAGCAAGTTTTCAGAGCTGCACTTTAACACTGCATACATCGTGCTTTATACGAATTCACACTTCAGTTACTCCTTCTCATACCTACACATCTCACACATTAGTTTCATTTCAGACACAGAATAAGTCATAGTGCTTTTCAAATAATTCATTGCATTTGCTTTATTATTAATATATAATTTTACAATTCCAAGTAGTTACTGAATAATTCATAGTAGTTACTAAGCAATTCATAGTAAATACTGAATAATTCATTGTAGCGACTGGATAATTCATAACAGTTATAGAACAATTTGTAACAGTTACAGAATAACTCACAATACTCACTAAATAAGTATTCACAGTTAATAGATAGTGAATTGTAGTTAGTGATTAATGATAGAAATGAACTGAATGACAATAATTTAAATCACAAAATAATTGTCCGACAGGGTTAAAGGATTGTTGCCTCTTGGGAAATATTTTAATAGCAAAATGACAAAACTGATTAATTAATATCAACTTACTCAATTAATTCGTGTCAACAGATCTGCTAAGAAAAATCTGATTAGAATCAACTACTAGATTGTACAGTTCAATCAGATTTTCTCTTCAGGGATGTGATTGAATTGCACAGTCCCAGAATATTTTTCCACTTAAAATCTGCCAGGATAAATGTGAAGAATGTAATTCTTATGGTATTAAAAAAGAAGAAGAGAGTGGAGATCTAAAGATAAGTGAGGAGAACGAGCTTCTGATCATTTTCTGAACAGTTATACTTTTACAACCATACAACCTGAGTCTACATTCATGCTGTTTCAATGCCATGCTCAGCTGAGAACCATGTAATTAACTTCCGATTGTTGCCATCGTCTTGCAGCAGTGAATGCCACTGTCTCTCTGTACCAGCACTTCTGCGGGTTTGTGCTGTACAGATAGCAAATAACATGTATTTGTGTCTACATACAAACACGCGCACACACACACACACACACACACACACACACACATACACATTCCCACTTGATACAGAAATCTGTAAGAACCTTCCTATGTTTGTGATGCCAGCTCCCTCTATAAGTCACAGCTTGCAATGCAAGCATTTGACACTCTGTGTCTGTTTGTGTATGTGTGTATATGTGTGTGTGTGTGTGTGTGTGTGCGTGCGTGTGTGTGTGTGTGTGTGTGTGTGCGTGTGTGCGCGTGGGGCCATACATTCAGGTTCTCTCTCTCTCAGTCTCTTCTCCTGGGATGGGGTCATGAATTTTTTTTTAATGTGCATTCATCGTTATATTTTAGTTTCAAGTATGCTTGAAATTTCTTTATGTGACAGATTAATCAGGGAATATGAAAAGGTAGTAATAATCTTATCATCATCATCGCTGTAGCCAAACATAGTAGTAACTAAATACAAACCATCAAAGACACATGTATTTCATGGATAATAGGATTTCTAATCAACTGTACATATATGTTACATGTTTTATTATGACATATTCCATTTATTATTACACTTCCATTTTTCCATTTAGATTTTAGGTAGTCCTGGGGTAGTTTTTACAGGAAGCTATGTATGCCCAAAACCCAAAGTCAGAACTGGCCTGACAGTAATAATAATTATATTTTTATTTGCTTTAAAATCATTGTGCATCACAGCCCTCACTGCTACACTCTTCTTTTTTCCTCTCAGATTTTTCTCTTCTCTTCTCTCCTCCTCTCCCCTCCTCTCTGCTCTCCTCCCCTCCCTCTTCTCTCCTTTTTGTTGTAATAAATTACTCCCTCTTCCCTCCCCTTTTCCCCAAAATACAGTTCATTCCTTCTTTCACTACCCCCCCCTTGCCACTCTCTCATTCTCTCTATTTGCTGCTGCTGGATCGATATCATGTTTAACATGGGCTTTTACTTTCAGCGAGCCTGCAGCTAACAAGCCCCATGCAGCTGACCCACAACACGGCCAATCGATGCTGGCGCTGGGCCCTCGCGGGAGCCAAAGGGGACGGCAGCCCAGGAGGGACAATGAGAGAGAGAGAGAGAGAGAGAGAGAGAGAGAGAGAGAGAGAGAGAGAGAGAGAGAGGAAGAAGAGGAGGAGGGGGAGGATGAAATAAGGAAATAGAACGAAAGTGCAGTAGATCAGTATACGCAAGAATAAAGAATAAACACACACACACACACACACAGAGACAAACACACACACACACACACACACACACACATATACAAATAACTGACTAATATACTGAGATTAAGCTCACAGTTCTGACTTGAGTTCCGTCACTGTCTGAACAAAACATCATATCCCCAGAATAAACACATGTAATGTGATTTTTTGTCCATTTCTGTTGGACTGAGAAATAAATGAGAATTGGCCTTTTCTCAAGGACCTGTCCTTTTGGTAGGTACCATCCACTGCATTCTGGGAACACCCCAAAAGACCTGCCAGAGACATAACAATCATAATCTGGCCCTTGTCAAAATCAGCTAAGTTTTCACTTGCTCCCTAATATATGTAATTGTAATGAGATCAATATATTTCATTGCAATAATGTGTATATGTATATAATTTGGCATTTTTCTACTAATGTAATAAATTCAAGTGTTTCTCCAAAATATGGTTATTCATGATTCCTGTGCCCTCTTCTTTAATTTTCTACCGTTCCAAATGTAACTTTTTCAGTGAAGACGAGAGTGGATCCCTGAATGGATGCTTGAACAGATCTCTGACCAATAAAAGGAGACCAAAAAGTTCTTTGAAGAACATGAGCAGATTCTTGACTAGGTCTTCCTAAAACTGTTTCTCATCCACAGTAGGGCCTTGTTCTTCACTCTGTGTCCCTCTGATGACAGGTGGTCCCTTTCCATCCAATTCATCCTCTGTCTCAGTCATTTCATGTTCTTCTTTTTCTCTCAGTCGCCATCTCGTCTTCTATCTTTTCTTTTTCTTTTCATCCCTCTCTCTTTCTGCAAGTTCCATCTCCATCTCTACTCTCAGCTGCTCCATAATCTCCATTTTCAGCTTCTCCTCTCTCTCTCTGCTTTCTCTTTCTGCTGCAGTATCTCCTCTCTCACTACAGCAAGAACGTCTTTCATCAACTCTTCCTGCTTCTTCCTCTTTCTCTCACTCTCCTCTCACTCAGCTTTCTTCCTCTGCTTCCTATTCTCCTCCTCTGCCCTTATTTTCATTCTTTCAATTTCCTTCCGCTCTTTTTCAATCTCCATTTTCTTTTCCTCAACAGTCCTCCACTCCTTCTCCATTGCTGCCCTTTTCTTGTTCTCCTGTCTCTCCATTTTCCTTTTCAGACTCTGGATTTATTTTTCAGCCTGACACTCTGTGGGCCTGAATCACAGCATTTGACTCCTTTCCTCCTTTTTCTGACTCTTCCTTTTCCTCGCCTCCAGTACCTCATTGTTATCCTTTACCATCTCTCCATTGCTCTTCTCTCTCTTTCACATTTCACCTCCTCAGGTTTTTCTGTAGCAAAGCTTTTCCAGTTGTCAGACAGTAACAAAAGGAAAAGTCTCTTCTGCACTGCCATCTGTTCCTGTTCCTCTCTGTCTCTTCTTCTCCCTCTCTATCTCTCCTTTTTCAGCTACAATTTTCTCTCTCTCCATCTCTAACATTGCCAGATGCTCCTGTAGGATCTGGTTCCCATGCTTGTGGAGCTCCCTCAGCTGTTCACTTACTTCCTCCACTTTCATCTCCAGGATGTTCTTCTTCTCCTTCATCTGGATCTCTGTCAGCCTGAATGTATCATGAAACTTAATATGACAATATAAGTTATTGCAATTTCATTGTCCTTTTTGGCAACTGTAAGCAGTTATTAAAGTATAAAGCTAAAGTGACCAAACTGGCTGATTATCTGTTCTGCTTCCTACCTGGTATTTAGCAGCTCCCATCTAACAATACACACAACCTGAAATTAAATATTCCTCACTGCTGCCCTTTAAAGGTGTTGAAGCATCAGTCAGAGGTTAAGGCCTGGTCCACACGTACTCAGGTATTTTTAAATACGGAGGTTTTCTTCCTTGGTTCTTAAAAATGCCCATTCACACAAGCACTGTTTTAAAAGAAGCACTGTCAACATGAAAATGCAAAAACATGATGTTAATGCTGTCAAGAGCTTGCCAAAATAACAGGTGAAAATATCACCTCATGTGAACAAGGGAGATACAGGCATACACTCTTAGGTCAAACAGAGAAGATGATCTGGCACATTCTTACATTACAATGTTATCTATCTATTTATTTATCTATCTACCTAGCAAATTGCATAGTGTCCATCAATCTTGCTGCGGGACGCTGTCTTCTACTTTTATTTTCTACTTTTCATAGTTGTCTTTTCCAGTGAACTGGTTCTTCTAATCATATATCCAGAATAAGCCAATTTCAGTTTGGTTGTCTGAGCTCTGAATGAATGGTGAGACTTGATTTAGTCAAGAATCAATTCACTTGTTTTCTTTGCCATCCAAAGTTTCCACCAGTGCCAATTTTCATCAAGAACAAACAGAAATACTTTAGACCTATGTATGGATACATATTTTTATACTTTTTGTACTTTCTATACTTTTTTTTGGTAAAAAAAAAAAAAAAAAACACTAAAAGCAAAGATGTCACAGATCATTTCAAATGGTGTTGACACACGGTTCTGTTGCTAAGCGTCTCTCTGGCTGCCTTGGCGTCTGCTGCTTATTGCTGGAAGGATCATGTTTGTTTTAAATGTCATTCCCTAAAATAGATACAGATATTAGAAAGCGTTGTAGCTTTCTGCCGCACAGAGAAAAATCACAATGGAGATTAAGAGACAAACATATAAATACGACTGAAATAAATAAAAGCTTCTACTTTATTTGTACAGCCTCACCTTAGTATAGCATAATCTAGTAAAATTCTGTAATTCTGTTTATAATCATTAATTATGAAGAGCATAAGGGTTCTAGCTCTGGATAAAACCAGGATTAGGGTCAGAAAAAGGATCATATCCACTTTATTGGAAGCCCCCCATTGTCCTTCAATTCACTGGCCACTTTAAGAAATCCTCCTGCCTGTACCATTACAGACTGTGTGTTGCTGTGTACATTGCCACCCCCACTACCAGATTCATTACTCATTCATTTCTGGCCACAGGACCACTGTTGAACGGACACTTTTTGGGTGGTGGACCATTCTCAACATTAGTGTAGTAGTGGCATGGCAGTGTGTGTGGTGTTGGTATATGTTTGTCAGGGCATTGGTGTTGCTGGAGGTTTTACACGCATCAGTGTCACTTAGCTGAGAGTGGTCCACCACCCAAAAATATTCAGTCGAAATGACTCTGCAGTCAGAAACTGACCATTAATGAAGTGTTAAGGTGTGTATAGAGAGGCTTTTATATATTGGATGAGGATGAGAGTTAAAGCAAGCAGATATCAAATTTACACAGTTTCACCCTTACCTTCGGTGTAGTCAGTCAGCCAAGACAAGTTCATCACCACAGGCTCTTTAGTTTTGCACTGGGGACAACAGGCCGATATACAAAAGTATTGGGATGCCTGACACCAAAAGGGACTTTAATGATATCACATTCAAAAACATAAACTTTAATATGGAGTTGGTCCCTCTTTTGCAGCTATAACAGCTTCCACTCTTCTTTGAAGACTTTCCACCAGAGTATGTAGTATTTCTGTGGGAATTTGTGCCCATTCTGTAGATCATTTATGAGGTCAGCACTGATGTTGGATGAGAAGTTCTGGCTTGCAATCTCTGTTCCAGTTCACCCCAAAGGTGTTGGATGGGGTTGAGGTCAGGACTCTGTGCGGGCCAGTCAAGTTCTTCCACACCGAACTCCAACCATGTCTTTATGGACCTTGCTTTGTGCACTGGGACACAGTCATGCTGGAATAAAAAAGGGCCTTCCCCAAACTGTGTCCACAAAGTTGGAAGCATGGCATTATCCAAAATGTCTTGGTATGCTTGATTTTATACACCCGTGACAATGGGTATGATTGAAACACCTGAATTCAAAAATCATTTTGTATATATAGTGTAGATAACAAGAAATGGAAACCTATGGATACCAATTAGCAGTACAGTTTGACAGAAACAAGTATGATTGTTTCAGATGTACTTGAATTTAGTAGAGGATTTGCTATGTTCTGCGATCTGAACAAGGTATTACCAATACACAAACTTTAGAAGACTAATCTGGAATAAAAGTGTGAGTTTGTGAGTGCCCCATTATTGTATGAGGTCAAAGTGATTCTATTTCTAAACCCTCACTTTCAATCGTAACCTCTTGGATTTGACCCCACCCACATACAACCTACTGACTGACAACCCATTAAAGGGTACAAGCACTAACACAGCAGGCTAACAGGCTACCAGTCAGTACTACAATGCCCACGACAATGGAAACTGTGTATGTAGGCCACAGACTCTTCAAACTCTTAAAGGGAAAACCACTACAGGGTCCATTAAGGCTTTCATTGATCACAATAAACCCTGAGCCGCCATTTTGGCTCTCCTGACTCCAACCTTTTCCACTGCTAAAACACTAAAACGAAAAGTTTGCACACATTTTTTTTGTTTCCCAGACTGTGCATACAACTAGCTGGTGTTGAAGCTGAGGCAGGGGAATGGGATGATGGTGATTTTTTCCTTTTTTTCCCTCTACTGTAATTGTGTGAAGGTAAAGGGCTCTCATAGTGGGGAGCTAATGGTAGCTAATGGCACCTCATCCCCACCAATGGCCATTTCAATAGGCCAGCAAAAATCTCATTTGCACACTACTTACAAAACTCTCTACAACAGCACTTCTTGTGCATACTGCCCACAATCACACAGGAGCAATTACTAACAAGTGTGTGTGTGTGTGTGTGTGTGTGTGTGTGTGTATGTGTGTGTGACGGAAAGAGATTGAGAAAGAGAGAGAGAGAGAGAGAGAGACAGAGAGAGAGAGAAAGAGGGAGATGCACAGAGCGGAGTCCTGCATGGGTCTACTTTTGGAAACCTGCACCCGCACAGTACAGCACCACACCCGCCCGTTCACCCGTGATTTTATCAAAATTAAATCCGCACCTGCACGGGCCCGTGATAAATTACACACAAATTAAAAGTCATTTTGAACAATTTTATAAGCTCCACTTGCCAACTTCACTTTTATTTCGTCCGTCATCCTGGTGCTCCAACTACGAATGCGGGGGAAACTCAGACAGTAAAAGAAGAAATACAGTTTCTGCCAAGTCCCTGTAGGTCTACTGAACACACTGTGATAATGACAATTTGTACATGATAGTCTAATACATATATATTTTCGCTTGTATGTTATTTTAAAGGCGACAATACTGTTTTGACTGACCTGCTACCCGTCCATATGTAATTAATTACATGCCCGCATACCCACCCATAATATTCCAGAACATTAAAATCCGCCCGTTTCAGCCCCGACCCGTTGCAGGACTCACCGCACAGAGAGAGTGCGAGGGGAAATAAATAGACGGAGAGAGAGAGTGCAAAAAGAGCAAGAAAGGTAAAGAGAGGAAAGAGCAAGCAATAAAAGAGAAATAGAGTAAGAGAGATAGAGCGAACAAAAGAAGAAATTAAGAGATGGAGGACAGAGAGAAAGAGACGGAGAGAATGAGAGAGAGTAACACACACACGCGTACACACAGAGACACAGAAGTTGAGAAACAGAGTGAAAACCAGCACCTTTTAACATCCCCAGATTATTTTTTATGTTTTTGCTGCCAAACCTCCAGCATTTTTCCATCACCAGCTGCACTTCTCTAATCTCTCTGTCTCTCTCCATCTCTCTCTGCTCTGTCTTTCTCTCTGTAGATGTCCCATCATGCATTGCATCATGTGGCGTATTCAGAGAGGTGTGTTTGATGTTCACTTTCTCTTTCTCTCTCATTTTCTCTCTCTCTCTCTCTCTCTCTCGCTCACACATACACACAGACACACTGCACGAAGTGAGTTGCGTGTCTGTGCGAGACGTGTTATCTGAATGTGTCTGTTCCAGGCCCAGACCCCTGAGATACACAGCAAACAATGCCGCTGTGAAGCCGCCAACTTTACCAAAGGGACTCACGACTTTTAAAGAGGCTTTTAAGAAGAGAGGGAATCAATATGAAGAAGAGCAACAGCATACCTCTCTCCATTCACTCCGCAAACATCTCCAATTCGGATCTGAGAACACAAACACATGAGAGAGTTGCAAGCACACAACAGGGAGCATTCTTCTGTGTTTAATGGCCTACGACATACAACATGTCTGACTCCCACAGTCAGGAAAATGACACAACATGCTTCTACCTCCAGGTGAACAAAATCCTCATTCACATATTCAGGGTAAAAGGTGTTTTAAGAGAAAAAAGAATAAATAACGTAAAACCTTTCAGGCAGGAAATCTCTCCAGACATGTCCCAATATGTATATGAACATATATGAAATAAAAATACGCTCAAAGATCACTTGAGCAATTTTGTGACGCATGATGGTCGGGCCACAATAATGCTGTTATTTGTTTTATTTTTAAGTTTCTATGTAATTTAGTTTAAAAATGTTTTATATTCTGTTCAAGCAGAAAAGGGTTAAACTTGTTTTGCAATTATAATATTCAAAATAGTATAACTTAATATAAAATTTTGTGCTGTATGTTGAATAATAAGATATTTTGAAATGAAAATGAAAATTTTGAAGGCCAAAAATGATACATTCATAAATTATGAGGACTTACTGATGCACAAGATTTACAAGGGCTTCTTTTGCCAAATAAGTAGATACCTTGCCCTTAAAGTGAAGCAGTATGCCTCATTCAAATTATTTTTGTGTGCCATAAAACAGAATTGATTGCTGGTCCAATTTATTTCCCTAACTGTGTGTGAGTGTATGCATCATCATCCTCCAACTCATAGTTCTTAAGTGGGTCTTCTTAACCCTGTTTCCCCTGTTTGTCCATCAGTATCCAGACATTCCCTTTTAAATATAGAAGCTATTTAACTGAAAGTCACACTGCTGGAACGGACATTCATTTGTAGATGTGGATACACATTTTATAAGAACTTAAAATAAACAAAATGCTCATAAATTAAAAAAAAAACTCTTAAGAACTCAGTCCAGGAAGTGAACTGTAACAGTGAGATAAAGACAGAAACACACAGACAATTAGAAGCATAAGGCAGATGGATGTGTGTAACACACTACACACTTCCAAATGGCATCTTAATAAAGTACTTCCATATTGTGGCCACAAACACTGGCAGAGACAAGGGCATGGAAAGAGTGTTTGAAGATACTAAAAAGAGATATTTAGTCCTGTATAGATGGAGGTCACGTGTTCAATGCTCATCCACAATCCCAAAGAGTGCAATGAATGGTTCAGCTGTGGACTGTGTGTGTGTGTGTGTGTGTGTGTGTGTATGTGTGTGCGTGTGAGTGTGCATGTATGTGCATACACGTGCATGTGTGTATCTGATGTGTGGGAGGACATTGGGTGGGTAGAGAATCAATAACAGAAAAGAAATCAAAGTGGCTCTTGGTAAAAATAGCAATACAGCGAGAGATATAGGTAATGAGACAGAGAGAAAAAGAGAGAGATGCAAAACGGCAGTCTGTTCACTCTAATAAATGACTGTAAGGATCTGCAGATTTATGGATGGTTGAGCAGATAGCTATATAGACAATTGTTGCTGATGCTACTGACTTTTAGGCTTCAGCCTCTTAAAGAAGTAATGGCCATCTGGCGGTAACAAAATCATGTTGTGATTTTATGTGAGTTATTTCTCACTCATGGAAAATGTTGAAAAGTCTGTCGGAAGTATAGATTTTAAAGTTTCAATTCTTGTCACTTGCACTGATCTCAGCCACAAGACTAAAACTACTGACAGGTGAAGTGAATAACATTGATTATCTTGTTACAGTGGCCCATGTCAAGGAGTGAGAAGATATATTTGGCAGCAAGTGAACAGTCAGGTCGTGAAGTTGATGTACTGGAAGCAGGAAGCAAGGTGTAATGGTCTGACAAAGCATTTTCTTTTACCTCATGTGGACAGACAGAATGTGTGCGCATTGCTTACCTGGGAAGAAGGCAAGCCAGCTGTGGCAGTGTGATGCTCTGGGCAATGATCTGCTGGATAATATTGAGTCCTGGCACTCATGTAGATGTTACTTTGACATCACTTACCTAAACATTGTTGAAAACCAGGTACACCCCTTCATGGCAACAGTATTCCCTAATGGCAATGGTTTCTTTTTTAGCAGGATAATATGCCCTGCTAGACCACAGTGCAAAAAGGAGTTCAACATGTTGACTTGGCCTCCAAATTCCCAAGATCTCAAGCGGCATCTCTGGAAAACTAGTCTGATCCATGGAGCACCCACATCACAATTTACAGGACCTAAAGGACCTGCTGCTTATACTTTGGTGCCAGATACCGGAGCACCCTCTGAGGTCTTTTGGAGTCCCTGTCTTGAAGGGGCAGAACTGTTCTTGGCAGCATGAAGCAGACCTACACAATGGCTTTGATAATGTGGCTGATCAATATGTGCATTTGTAAGTAGAAATCCATTCATTATTTGAATTTGTTGAAAAGTCGTTGTCATGCTGACACATTTTGCTGAAAGATGTGTCAGCATGACACATCATGTCAGCATGACATGTTTGACACTGAAACAAATAAAAATTGCAGTCTGCAATGTGTATTGTGTACTGTAAATTGATTAAATTGATTGTATAGGAAAGTGACAAAGTGGCCTTGACTGGCCAGAACCACTGTAAATAAAAAGGAGAAAGGATCTCAAAAAGCATGGACAGCTGACCTTCAGTGATGGCTGAAGACTCGGTAGTCCCACAGAACTTAAACAAAAAAGTGCAAAAATCACTATGCCTGATTGAGTGATGAGATTTTGACAAATTATAAAATCAATGAAACAACAGGACATCTAAGTAATCTTCACCTCACACCATATTTCCAACACACTGTCTTTTATGACAGTGTGGTCAGTAAAAGGACTGTTCAAAATCAGTGGATGCATGGGGAGAAGGCTCACTAAAACAAGCCAAAAATATCAGAAGCTTAATTCCAAAAAGTGCTGTAACCGTCTAGTTACCAAGTGGCTATACTGATTGCATCATCTCCTTCTAGGTAAATCAAGTATCTAGGACCATGGCCAAAATATTCAGTTCCAGCTTTCTGGAAAGACAGGTTTCACAACAGCAATCCAAAGAAAAGGCTTATAGAGAACATACTTCTAAAAGATAAACACTTATAAGAATGCTCTAACTTCTCGGAAAAAATAAGCTATTAGAATTCTTACATTTTAATTACCTTCTTAAATAGAATGTGAAGTCATTATTTAGCCTGTCAATATCTCATGCATTTTCCTTTTTTTAAATTAAACTTATCTTTTGCAAGAATTGCACTTCTCCTTAGAATTATATGTAGAATGTGTAAAATGGGGAAATTCAGAAGGTTCAGGTTTGCTGAACTCTATGTTGGAGGGTTTTTGTGATATCGTGTCTTTTTCTCATTGGGTTTTGTAGGATTTTGGTAATTTATAATTTGTGTTTAATTGAAATATTCTCCACTAGAATCAGTTTAGGCTGATTCACCCTTATATTATTAATTGATTAATAAATAGTCAATTATTAATTGATTATCTATTTATTAACTAATGCTTTCCTATCAAGCAAAGTTAACTAAGTAATCCAGCCTAACCCACTCGCCAGCGAGATGGTTCAGCGGAAGTACTGAAGTCGACCT
>JBBIGA010032417.1:0-33168 GCA_037576975.1 Alestes dentex | reverse complement strand
AGAGAGAGAGAGAGAGAGAGATAGAGAGAGAGACAGACAGACAGACAGACAGACAGACAGAGACAGAGAGAGACAGAGACAGAGAGACAGAGAGAGACAGAGACAGAGAGACAGAGAGAGACAGAGACAGAGACAGAGAGACAGAAACAGGGTGTGGGACAAGAGACAGAGAAAGAGAGTGAGAGAGATGGCAGGCTGGTGGACAAGAGAACAAGAGAGATAGAGAGACTTTCCTAAGGGACAGTAGGGTCCCTACCAAAAACTAGTGCTTACTGAACTGTCCCCAGCAATAATTTTGATCAAAAATGAACACCACTGTTGTCTGTATTTGACACACAAAGGATTAACGGATCTTGTTACGGATCACTAAAAGTTCCAGATCCCTAACCATTATTACTAATCAACCTGGCTTTGCCATTTTTGCTAATCAGTGATTGGCAGTAAGAAGTTTCATCCACATGTAGGCTAAGCAAAGACACCATTCTTACATGAAGAGTTAGACTAATTGGATGATATGATCAGTCAAGGTGGACATGAGGAGCTACACTGAAGTGTAAGTCACTTGCTAAAAAAGGTTCTAAATTGCTAATGTGTAAAATCAAAAATTGTAATAATAATACTCAACTAATGTGTAAATGTATGTCCCTTGTGTTTATAAGGCATGCATTAATACAGTGTTTTGTCAGGTGACATGAATGAAGAGAAGGAGGAGGAGGAGGAGAGGAAAGGTTATGGATGAGGCATAGGCCTGTCACACAGGATTAGCCTATAAGAGATATTTGATAGATATTTGTTTTTTGTTAAGTGGCCCCATATAGGCACGCGTGGACACACCACAGCACAGAGTGTGAACAATGTAAAGTAAAGTGGCCCCTTATAGTCACGCGTGAACACACCACAGCAGAGCACACAGTGTGAACAATGTGAAATTCTTTCTCTGCATTTAACCCATTCGCCAAGTGAAGCAGGGGGCTGCCATCAACTAGGGGTGCGTGCTCAAGGGTACAGCAGTATTGATACTAGCAGTGTTGGGATTTGAACCCACAACCTTCTGATTGTAGGGGCAATGTCCTAAAAAACTCTTGTTAAAGAAAGTCTCCCATAAAGAGTCTGGCCCCAGTAATCAATAGCTGTATATCAGTCTGGACCCGGTAAATAATGATTATTTTATAAATCTGGCCCCAGTAACTAATAAGTGAATTCTGCATTATTATTAGTCTGAGCCAATTAACCAATCACTGTATCTGCCAGTCTGGCCCAGTATCCAAGTACTTTATATCAGCCTGGCTCATTTAACCAATAACTCTACATTGATCTGGCCTCAGTTACCAGTGACTGATACAGTATATAAGGCTGGACCTGGAACCAGTGACTAAATATCTGTCTGGCTCCAGTCACCAATGACCGGTATTTCAGCCTGGCTTGAGTAACCACTGACAGTATATTGATTTGGCCTCAGTAACCAAAGTCTGGCCCCAATAACCGGTGACTGATAAATCAGCCTTGGACCAGTAACAAATCTCTGTATAAGTCAGGATGGCCACAGTAATCAATAATTATACATCGCTCTGGCCCGAGTAACCAATGGCAATTCAGCAAGCTGTGATGAATTTCATAATGACACTTGGCTACAAAGGCTGTGAATCCTGAGTCCTCGTTTTGCTTGGATTACCTTATTTACTATTATCAGTGACTTGTGTTACTAAAGTGACTAAAACTTGCCATTCATCATCTTATTGACCAGTCAGTTGAATAGCCGTGGCTCGGCAAACAAATGTCAATACCTTGTGTCAAATTACATCACTCCGTGCTTCTCGTCTCTTCACACCACCAGATGTGGGATGTTTGAGCTCCCTGTTCAAGTTGTTATTTTTTTTCCCGAACTGGCAAAGCATGTCAAATGTATGCGCTGGTAGAATCCAAAGGGGACAGAAAAAAGGCCTTGACGGGTGAAAGAAATGACAGCCTCATTACGTGGCTGCCAGTTTAATGAATTAAAAATGCAGTATATGACCTGCCAAAGATGTGTTGACTGTATTACTACTGTTAGAGTATAATGAGGCATAATTATTGCTCAACTAATTATAATCATAAAGTTGCATAGATGGCTGCCCAAAAGTCAGAATTATTCCATTCCATAGATTACTTTAAATGGCTTCTCTTTTTTTGACCAAACAAATCCATGATTCTCCTGTGTAAATGTTGGTGCCAAGCATTGGTGCTGGAAACATAAAAAGGTCATCATGTTTACTTCTGATGGTGACATAATTGTATCTGAAATTGTCTTTTATTTGCACTTTGAAGAAACTGACGTGGACACCCATATGTTCCAGATAGCTAAACAAATCCTAAAAATCTGGCTATAAACCAGTTTTAAATTGATTGCTCATTAAGGGAGTCCATTATGTGGCTAATGAACCCAGAAATGTCTGGTCGAAGGGCTCCTTTTTTCTCCACTGGATACCAGCGGAGTGAATTAGTCAGCAGCTCGCTCTCACTTCAGGCTAACGCTAACAACATAGATTCTTCTTAATATGCTGACGGGTGCACTATGTATGTTTGTGTGTGTGTGTGTGTGTGTGTGGAGCTCCATCATAAATTTGCCCTGTTGTCACTGAGAGCGAGCAATTACTGCCAATACCCAGAGGTGCTTGACTACAGGAAGGCCAGAGGGACCACTCCCAGTCTCTAAGAGCTACTGTGCTGCTAAGAGAAACAGCCTCTACAGGCACTTATGCTCTGTGAACCTTTCTGACTGTGAAGACAATGGCATTAGCTAAGAGGGAGATGACTGATTAGAAGCCTTTTTAAAGAGGTACTCCAGCGTTTTCAAATGTAATCCCTATCTGCTGCATCCGGATCGTGACTTGGATTATCATAAACATTATTTTGTTGACGTGAACAGCATTCCGAAGGCATATGGCAATTGCAAAATGTCACGGGTGAAAAAGACAGAACAAGTTTTATCCACTGTAGCAAAACAGAAAGCATCTTGTTAAACACAAATCTGCATGACTGTTAAGACTTAATAGTCACCCAGTCATTCCAAAAAGTACAGCATGGTAAAATCTCCACACCATTCAGAACTGTACATCTCACCTAAGTCATCTGAATGTCTCTGCTTCTGAAGGAGAGCTCACTTTGGCGCACCATTAGGCCTTTCAGAGTGACTTCGTTGCTGAAACGAATCTATCCTGAAAGACGTTACTCCTGAATTTTATTTGAAGCCTGAAGTATGTATGATATTCTTGCTATTTAGTTTAATGCTGTGTTATTTTGGCTGGTGATTTTGATTTAGTCTCAGTTTTAGTATTTTGATTAAAATATATTAGTCATATTTTACTTGATCTCTATTTGTTTTAGTCTAGTTTTGGTCTAATTTAGTCAAATGCTCTTTTGTCACATTTATTCCATTTACATTTTTTTCAAATGCCCGCTCCTCTGTTTCCATTAATTCCCAGGGGCAGTAAAGAAAATAAACCAATGGGTCGCTAACCCTGTGTTCGGGCTGGTCGTTGGCAAGCCAGCAAGCTAAGAGCCAAAATGTTCTATAATTCTATAATTAGTTCACCTAACTACATGATGTTAGCGTTATCTATGTTATTGTAAATTCTAGTTCTGTGCATTCTAAATGACTAATTCCGAAGGGTGAGGGTGAGAGTGAGCCCTGCTAGTATCAAAAAAATATGCTGTCTAAGGTAGGGAAGTAATGGCAGCCCGAATTAAGAAGCTGTCCTGCTGGCTGAATAATAGAAGGAACACTGACTTCATTCTTGATTTAATTTTACATTCACCTTGCACTCTGACTGGTCAGAAAGCTAACAAAGTCAAGACTCTAAGCTGACAATCTAATATACCTTATCATATGCTCTTAACTTGCTGCTCTTAACTTTGTACTGTCCACTTTCTGCCTCAGCAATGCAAATTTTCCACTTGTGGGACTAATAAAGGTTTGTCTGAACTCATCTTTTCTCATATATTTTATGGGCATTCGCATTTACATCCCTCTTGAGATCTCTGGTGTGTTTTATTTTTAGGTTTGATAGAGATAAAATGTGTCGGTAGAACAAAGTTCTTAACATTAAGTTACCTTTAACCAGTATGTATCAACCAATCATAAGCATGCGGTACTGTCACGTCTGGTCTGCCTCAGTCACGCACCCAGCGGAGCCCTTCCCCCGAGTATTAGGTGTACAAAGCCCTGGACACGGGTTGATGATGTCACCAGTTGTTGTGTGTGTGGTTATCGGGAGTCTCATCAACCCAGGTGAGAGAGATGAGCTTTGTTGGCTCATTAGCAGGGTTGCTAGGCATCTGATGACATGTCCACCTGTCTAGAGTTTAAGTTTAAGTGATTCTTGTTTGTAGGTTGCCTGTGTTGTGTGATTGGTTGTCTGGGTCTGTGTGTGAGTTTTAAGCCCAGCCGATCTGGAGGGTTCTTTGCATGTTCACCAAGCTCCTACATCCAGCTTGATTCGGGTTCGTGTGCTTTTTGTGAACTGTGTGTGTGAAATAACTTAACGCTTGTGTTCCCAAGACGAGATTGAGTTCATGTGCACAAGGAGGACTTTCTCTGGACGTTCATGCTTACATGAACAAGCCAAGCAATGCGTGGCTGGACCCTTTTGTTTACATCCACTGCTTGGTATCTGACTGTGTGCCTTCCTTGTGTGTCTCTCCCTTCTATGTACTACAGGTGTGAGTGGTGGATCGTCCACCGTATGTGAGTAACTCCATCTGGATAGAGTAGTTGTATTGGCCCCTGATGAAAGAGGGCTTGCTGAAGCTTCATGAAAGTTGGCTCTGCAGCCCCATCCCCCTTCCACTCGGAGAGAAGGTCCTCCGAGAACTACTGTGTTTCAAGTGTTTGTCGAAGCTCCTTTTTGTTTGGCGCTCAGTGAGCTCAGGAACTGAATCTTTGTTCATTAAAACTCACTTTACTATCTAAGCTTTGTCACGCAAGTGTGTCCAGTTGTAAACCCGACATGACAGGCACATGGCTGTGCATAACTTGTACATTAAGTGCATGTACGTAATCAGATTGTAAGGATATGCAACAATCAAAAAACACCAGCAAGAATATCAGAAGCAAAGTGAGAGGCATAAGTACAAAAACAGACTCAACAGATTCAAAGCAGACAAGAATGACAAGGTGAGATCGCTCAGTACAATTTGAGGCAATACTCAGTCCTTACATATTACTCAAAACAAGAGGTATAACAGCACCACTAGCTCCTCTGGTGGTGAAGAGTGTGGACTACACAGCTGGACATCACATAGATGAAAAAAATGTAGGCTTATGGTATATAAATTGCTTGTTTATTTGTCTGTCTCTGACATTATTGTTCTATTATTCATCAACAAAAAATGGTAAAATATTTTGTCATAGCTTTTGTTTTCAAAGGTGCATTCATATTTTGTTGTGTTTTCAGTTTCATCGGTGTGAAAATTTTGTTGATCCTGAGCCTTTGAAAGCTCCGCCCACACTACATATTACCACCAAAAACCCACCACTGAAAGAAGCTGGGGGAAACTTTTGTGGTAATAAATTATAGATTACTTTCCTTTAAGAGACCGTATTTCTTTAAGAAACACCAGGGTTCACTGAGTCAAAAAGGATCCCACGAATTTATATCTTTTAATGAGGGAGTTATTGATTCTTGATCTGGAGCAGTATTCTCAAAGACATTCGGGATAGAGATTGCTCCTTTGTGGTTCATTTGGATGATCTGCAATGAATAGACTTGTATTGCCCTCTTACAGGCCTTATTCCCTTTCCTTTTCACAACAGTAACAAATAACAACAAAAAGCTTCAATTAAAGTTGTTGCTATCTCTTGTTCTCTCTCTCTCACTCTCTCTCTCTTTCTCTCTCCCTCCCTCCCTCTCTCTCTCTCTCTCTCTCTCTCTCTCTCTCTCTCTCTCACTCTATTTCTCGGTTTCTTTAGTTCTGTCTTCTATCCTTGCAAGGGAGCTGAGCCTTAATTAAGCTTTCTGCCTCTCTCTTTCTATCTTGTTTTCAATGGGAACTGGCTCAGAGATTATATTCTGCTGCAAGAACGCTTTCTCTCTTGCAGGAGTTGTTTTCTGTAAGTAGTGGAGCGTTCTCTTGAAAAACGAGACCCGACTCACCGTCTCATGTTCAATTTCAGGCCTGAGATCACATGCACTCGAACCGGAAGACTGAAACACTGCCTGTCTCACGGCCCCGGTTTAGTGCGGCCCAGGGAAAATCAGCCTGGGAGAATCTCTGGATTAAATATATGCCCGTCAGCGTTCTTAGCCTCGTAATACAGAGGCAAACTTGCCAATTCTATGTTATAATCTAATCTTCTTCACTAATTAATGCTGTTTCCCATTGTAGCTGGATTTATTTTGACTCTCAAATACTATGATTTAACAAAAATGAAAAATAGCTGGAACTTCCATTCGTGAACACACTACAGTACAGCACACAGTGTGAACAGTGTGAAATTGTTCTCTGCATTTAACCCATTCATCAAGAGAAACAGTGGGCAGCCACTGGTGCGGCGCCCAGAGAGCAGTGTGTGGGGACAGTACTTTAGTGTACCTCAAGGGTACCTCAGTGGTACCATTGGCTGTCCTGACATTCGAACCCATGGCCTTCAACTCACAGGAGCAACTCCCTAACCAGCAGGCCACCAGCTGCTATTTCTATAAATCAGTTACTTAAATATAGCGCAATTATCTAATGGTGACATTTTCAGTTTATACATTAAACAATGGACCAAGGCCTCATATTATCACTAAAGGTGTATTTCCTTTAGTATAATGGCTTAATCCTTTGTACAAACTGACAATGTCACAATTAAATACTTGAATTGTGTTGTATGTAGGCAACAGGTTTATATGAATTAGGCAAAAGAGAATATAGGTGCATTTACTTGAATTGAATTATTTTGGCTCAAAGAAAATTCAATAAATGAAAATTCAGTTCACATTTTGCTGCAACAACAACTAAGCTTTTTGCTGAGGCCTGTGTGTGCTGACTCTCTTTGACTGAAAATGTCTGGCATAATTGAATATAGTTAATATGGTGGTTCCTTTTTTGAGTGTAACTAAGGAATAAAATGTTTTCCTGATTACATTTTCCTCTTCCTCTTCTAAAACGGAATCTACAAGACACATTATTTTAGCTAATGATTAACACTGATTTGACCCCAATTTTTACAATTGGAAGCAATTTTCCAGGTCAGGAGCCTAATCGGAAGCAATTGATGTGATGGGTGACCTAGAGAGAGAGGGGAAATGAATCAATCTCTTGCCCTCCATCTTCAAACTGTTTCATTTTTACCTTTCAAAACATCCATCTGGACAAGTGATTTAGGCAGTTGCCAATGAGAGGGAAAAAAAAACAGTGAAAAGATGTGTCTTTGGCCATTAGACCCTTTATAACATGTTAATAATCACATTCTTTACTCTTTGAGCTGTCAGTTTATAGTTAGATACTGTTTAATGTGATGTCTATATTTCTTATCCCTACATTGGTCCCTAGTTTGTGCCTGGGTCAAGATAGGTAAAAAAAAAAAAAGACATTCTCTAAAAGACTGACATTAAGGCCTCATCCACACAGACATTAGAATCTTGGATAAATGAACGTGCTCTGAATGCCATATGTGTTTTTATTGCATTTTGTAGCTGTGCTTGATTGACTTCAGTGAGGCATTACATTGCCGTTCGTTTGACGAAAGTAGTTATTCTGTCCAAAGTGTTTACACATGGGTAGTCCTGCACTGAAAACATGGATCCCTATTCTTTGTTAAAACTAAGCATCGAGATTCTTGTTTTAAAATTCCTCCTGATACGGCATCGTAGACAGGAGAGGAACGAACACCACCACTGATACTGGGTTCACCCTTGAATCATGTGACATTTTCAGTCCTCTAGAGTGTTAACCGAACGGCATGTAAACGTAAATGCTAAATTTTCTTTGCGTTCATCAGGATTGCGGCAGAAATTGACGGCAAGAAAACGTTGCATGCAGTGTTTATTTGACGGCATCCAAACATGCAGCTGACTGAGTGCAGGTGCTGAACGCCCGTGTGGACGCTTTGATTTGCTCCGGTGAGGAGAAAAATGGTCGGCGTTCAGTTCATGTTGACCTGACCCCACAAACGCCAGAAAAATGCCTGATTCAGACATCCGTGTGACCAAAGCCTTAGTGTGTGTTGCTTTCTGCTTTTGAAAAACGTTAGGCTATTAAAGGTCATGTGAGGTCCGCCCTGTGTCTGAAGTTTAATTGTATGAGCAGTTTTGGTTAAGAAGAGTATTGTTTTTTTTTTATAAAGTCATAGGTTTAATTGACCCCTCTCATTGTGTACATCACAGACTAAACATGGTGCATCATCATTAGACAAACATTAGTCAACACCTGCACCTGAGCTGTTGTATTAATGTTTGTTTCTCTTTTGCAGGAATACTTTCATTCTAGCCTCTTCTGTAGTCTGCAGTCCATGGTCTATAGTCTATTATAGGCTATGGGGTGATGGTGGCCTGGTGGGTAGGATAGTTGCCTCTGGACCAAGAGGTAATGGGTTTCAGTCCTACCTTCAGTATACCACCACTGGGTTCCTGAGCAAGACCCTAACCCCAAGTTGGTCCAGGGAGACTGCCCCCTGTAGTCAGGGAATGGAAGTCGCTTTGGATTAAATCGTCTGCTAAATGCCGTAAATGTATTATACCATGTACAATAACCCCCCTATTACTTACAAAAAAATGACACAAAACCCAGTTATAATGGAAGTCAATGAGCAGATGCATTAAGTGTATTTTGAGCTAATACCACATGCAGAGAATCACAACAACATTTATGTCCATACTGAGTAATATGTTGTACTACTGGTGTGACAAATAGAGATTAGGTCAAGAAACAGTGGAGTGTTCCTTTAATCATGCTAAATCAGTTGCTATGATTGGCCATTAGCTATGCCAGCGTTTTTATGTGTTCCTTTTATTTAAACAGAAATAAGAAGAGCATTAGTAGTTCCTAATGTGAATTTGATGGAGACAAAGGGCTGTCAGGATGATGACAAGTTGAACTGTCCCCAGTTTTATTTCCTGTTTCGCATCAGCAGTCGTTTGCCATCTCGCCAATCTTCGATTTGATCTGCGTTTTCTCTGCTTAATGTATTGTGGCAGTGGCACGGAATGTAGACTCGTGTGTGTGTGTGTGTGTGTGTGTGTGTGTGTGTGTGTGCGCGCGTGTGTGTGAGTGTGAGTGTGAATGTGTGATAATGGCCGTGTACATCCCTCTGAGTTCCAATTAGTTCTCACCTCTGTCAGAGAGGCAGCTATTGCCCTGGGGCCTAGAGGTGAGATCCTAAAAGTAATGAGGCCAAAGTAGCTGTTGTATGAGAAGGCACACCACTACCATTAATGTCTATGTCCAAAAGAAAACAAGGCAAGAAAAATCAATATGCTTCGAAAGAGGAATGAGCTTATTATTTCCAGGAAACGCACACATATACGACAGTTCCCTCGTTGTAATTTCCTCATTTTTCTACATTATAGATCCTTCACATGCGCAAAATTTTGAGCCATTAGAAGAAAACAATATTGAACTCTATTGACATGCAAATGCTGATTAAGCTCCATATGAATATTTCTTTATGCACCTCAGCTTCCAGTAATGTGCCCTGCCTGCCAAGGTAATCCACGTCTGATGCTCTTTAATGCTGGCGGAAATAGAGCTGCGATAATCATTGATGGTTCACCACTGCAGGGCACAGCGTTTGCTTGGCCTGTCTCTGCTAAGCTGTCTATTTCAGTTGCTAGGCAAAAAAAATGGACAGATTTGGCTATTTGAGTTTACCTGCTGTGTGCCGCTGTTGGCAGGATGGTTAAGCATTGAGCTCAGTTGTTACCAGGTAGCTTGTTATTGGCCATCTGATGGAAAACCCAAGCTGAGCCCAAATGATGCAACCTGGTTGCCACAAATATTTATTTACTGACTTTACAACAGGCTCCATATATGTGATATCAGAGCTTAAAATATTGGCCAAACTCAGTAGGACCCAACTATACATTATGATATCTCAAATGTTCGTTTATGTGGTTCATATGTCATGTTGGAATATATTACAGCTTTTCTCAAATTTTACGTAGATTTTGGCCTTCTTTTACCTCTGCGTTTCTCCCTTTTTTATTCCTCCCGTTTGCTGCACTTTTTAATCTAAAATAAAATAAAATAAATTGAAATTAAAAAGTGAATGATAAAAATGAGGAATAGCATTTTTCCAAGAAAATGTTGTGTAATTGTGCACTGATGTTCACGCACTTTTGCACAAAAAGGACACTAGACCCAATTGAAACCCACAGCTCTCTGGCTGAAAGGCCAGTGCTCTAACCACAAAGCCACCATGCCAAGTTTGTCTCTGTTGTAAAAAAAACTTGACCACGGTTCAGACACTGTCCATTCAATTACTTATCAATACATAAGCGCATTGAGTGTGATTTAAAAGGAAAGAGGAGCAATAGTGGCAAAAATGGCTAAATGAACATTAGGTACTGCACTGTTTACACGGTTCATTTTTACAGGCTTCTGTGAACGGCTGAAACTTGCATTTTTATGGTAGTTCTGCAGTGTTACTGAAGATCCCATTATATTCTCGGAAAAGCTTATGAGACCATAATTTAACACAACAGCTATAGCAGCAACTTTACTCCTTGATAATCCTATAATAATAAATGTTTGTGTTCTAGCGTATCAAACTGGTAGCCCTTCGTATGGCTCAGTACCCATGAAGTAGCTCTCAGTTTCAAAAAGTTTGGTGACCCCTGGTATATAATATATAATAAAATACAGTAGAGGGGGTTACATGGTGTGATGGTGGGCGAGTGGGTAAGATACTTGCCTCTGGACCAAGAGGTCATGGGTTTGAATCCTACCTCCAGCATACCACCGCTGGGCTCCCGAGCAAGACCCTTAAACCCAAGTTGCTCCAGGGAGACTGCCCCCTGTAGTTAGGGAATGGAAGTTGCTTTGGATAAAAGCGTCTACTAAATGGCGTAAATATACACGCTATTTTTAAGGTGTTCCTTGGATCAAGTTAACAAAAAAGGTGCACAGCTTAGTATTGAAGTGAGATGCTGGGGCATCATTTTAACACTTCTCCTGTCTCAGTCAGGCTGCTTGGCAGAAGGAAAGAAGACAAGGAGGCGTGTTGAAGAAGTATCTCTCCATTAAGGAGAAAGACACAAGCAAACCTTTTCTCCACTGAGGAAACAAATGAAGCATCATTAGTCAGCGTATGTTGGAAAAGCTTAAAAACCTCATGCAGTCTAATCTCATGTTGCTTGGTGACTTTATGTCTGTGTTATCAAAACCGTACCTGCTCTTTTCATCCAAGTCCTCGGAGAAAAGCTGAAAGTGGTTTAGCACTATAATTAGTGTTGGTCCTCTTGGGCCATCTTTCTGTATTATTTAAAAGCTAAGCGCCATTTGAATTGCAGGCCTCAACTGACATCCTGCAAGAACATCTTCCAATTCACACTCACTCACTCACTGGCCAGAGCATAAGAAACACAGCTTGCCAGAGTATGTCTGTAATTTGTGCTCTCAACAGACTGGCAGTCAAACCGACACCCAATTCAGTCACCAGCCATGTTATAAGAAACCCTTCTTTTGCATCTCCTTTTGCTGTTGCAGAGTGAGACACTGTGGTCCATCTACTGTGCTATTCTATCCTGTAATCTCTGATTGAAGGTTTCTTCAGTTCCATTCAGGATCTTTCAGCACATCAGCCAGTCGCTCAGTTGCGTGTGCTTCATGACTAAGACGTGCCTGGATTACTTTTTCTCCGTGTATGTAGTGTGGTGTTCTGTTGGTGACATAAAGTGTTTTGTTGGTGAAATAAGATCTGCTTGAGAAGTCTAGCTGTCCAACGTAATAGTAATGTATTGTGCCTTACCCAGCTCTGTATCCATTTGGGTTAGTGTCAAACCCAAATGTTGCCTTTGTTTCCTTATTCATCTTTTACACCTCGTGTGTACTGAAACATGTCCTGCTCGGAATTTCATGTGACAAATTTAACCACAACAGGAATGTCATGGCATGAGTACATATAACCTTGAAGAGAATCCCATGTTTTGAGTGCACATAACCTCGATCAGCATCCTGTGGCTCGAGCGCATTTAACCTTGATCAGAGTCTCTTGGCTCTAGCACATTTTAATAGTGATAATGAATAGTTTTATAGTGAACATACAATTGGAAATGGGCTAGAGCTGTTTACCTTATATAGAACTATAGACCTTCTATCGTTTCAATGATTCTAATCTAATGTGAACATTGCAAAATCAGAACAGTAGAACCGACACCTTCAGGTTGATGCATCATCGTATTCGTACCGTCTTTTTTAGTGCTCCTTCATGTGATAGGCTGTATTATATAAAATCTGCATTTTTATAAGATTTATTTATTTATTTATTTAATGTACTTAATGTACATTGTTCAATACCGACATTTTCCTACTTTTTTGAATAAAAAATAGTCAGAATTCATTGAAACAATCTTAAAATGACTGAATATGTAAGAACGCATGATGATAAGAGAGTTGATCAGTGGAAAATTCTATTCTCCGTTCATACCTCTTCCCTATCCCCCTCTCACTCTAGAGGCTTGTGCGTATGTAATTAAGACTCTAATCGTGGTGGACGGCCGACCCTCGCCCACGTTTAGGCTGCTATAGGTCTCCGGCCTGTGCTGCTGTGCGAGAAATGGGCTTGCTAAACAGTAATGCTTTTCTGTATTAGTAGTCCCACTCTTTCTCATATTTTCTCTCTCTGCTCCTTTTCTCCCCCCCTTTTGCTGCGCTCCGTAACCCATTCATCATCTAGAAAATCCTATTGGAGAGGGAAAAAAAAGACAGCGGCATACCAAACAGGACCATCTCTCTGTCTTTCTGTCTCTTTCAATATATCGAATTTTGTGTTTGAAAATAGATGTAAATGTCTGTAAAATGTATTTTAGTCAAAATACATTTTTCTGAATATTTTTGTAATCAGTTATAATACATTCTGGCACTCCAAAATCTATGCAGTTGAAGAACCACTTTCAGGTGCATTTTTGCATTCCAGCTCAGCTTAGCGCCACCCAGCCGTTCTATGCATCGGTCTGAGCCACTTCCGGTCCTCTTCAGCTCTCTGGATCAAAGCCAGGTAAGCTGAACTGCTTCCAGTGAGGTTCAGAGGTTCACTGTGTACAGAGTGGGCAGGTGTTTATGCAGCCCAGTGTGGAGAATGATAGTGGAAATGATGGAATGATACGGTGGAAAGAAAGCAGCTGTTTACACTAGAGGGCGCTGTATGTTGAGTGACCTCCACTCTTTTGTATGTTGTGATGGAGCGGGGATCAGTTCTCTCAGGCCTTTGCCACAGAAAAACTCTGGACAATATCTGGAGAATCAGGTTCAGTCCAGAGTTGCCCTTTCAGAAACAAGAGATTGTCTGTATGAGACGTGTTCTCATCTACTAGAAATATCCTGTTTGGTTGAGGTGAGGGATGGCACCTGGGAGGTGTGCAGGGGGCAGGACATGACATACTTTGTAATTTGGTCATAAACAACAGCACTTCTCACTGTTCTTTGAATTTATCTGACAATTTCTGTGTTGGCAGAGGATCCTGAATCTCATTGTCTATCCAGTACGACATTTTTAGTGTCATCTTCATGTAAAAATCACCCTCGAATTTTTTTTCTTTCCAGTTTCATGCCAGTCACGTGATAACATCATCAACACACCCACTCTCTTGCTGTGTATTCTGTGGACAATTACGTGGTCTATATACACATGGAATCAATCAAACATTACACACTGAAGGAGGGCCTGGCAGTGTAAAGTCTGTTTAATGTCCAGTCCGACTAATTTGTATATTTGCATTCTCACATTCAGCTCTTTATGCTTCATTACTTTATCTTCATACTCCATTGCTTACTCTCACGCCACATTACTTACTTTTTATTACTTTCCATTACTTGCTTTCACACTCCATTACTTAACTTCTAATTCCATTACTTGCCCTCATACTCCATTACTTTACCTTCATATGCCATTATTTACCTATATATTCAGCTATTTACCTTTATACTCCATTACTTACCTGTACACTCCATTATTTATTTTCATATTCCATTACATACCTCCTTGTCTTGCTGAATGGCTGCAGTGGGAGGATGGAGCCTCTCTGTATCAGGTGAAGTGCTTCCAGTGCTCAGCTGAGCATTTAGATTAGATTTTGGAAGGGGGATTTGGCCTTTTGAAGCACCTGGAAAGCTACACCGCATCCCAATGAACTGCCAAATAGATCAGGAATTGCAGTTCTGCAGACCATTCCTAAAACCTATTTTGCAATAGAAAAGTGCAGCACACCATTGTGACAATAGAAAGACTTATTAAACTCTTCATGAGGGTTCAGTTGATGTAAATGGGCACATCGATTTCTAAAAAATACAAAATATAATACTCTTTTGCATAGAGATAAGGATGTGTTGTGATAAAATAAGCCATGTGAACAACTCTAGTGCTTCTTTCTTTCCTAACCTGAGTGCTTTTTTAAATATAGCACTGCAAATTGGTGTCACAGGGCCCATCATTACACCTGCTTTGGGTAATTATTAGTATTAGTATTTGCGGATTGTACTAAATCACTCCTTGGCTTACTTACATAATTACAGTGTTTATGTTGCTCATACCAGTTTATAGGCAAATACAGCTGCCCCAGGATTTAGATATTTTTCCTTATGACTCAATCCGTGAGGATGAAAGCTCGTAACCAAGGCCTGTGGCAACTGACTTTAAAGCCCTATCTGGATCTGGATTTTAACGTATAAATGAATTGAAGTAACCATCAACAAATTTTGGGTCTTTATGCCAAGGTAAGTGTGACACATGTTTTTACAAGTCAATCGTAATAAACAAGTTTTTCTAGTTTTTCAGATTTACTGTCACCCCCCCTCTGACAAGACTTTATTTGGATCAGCCCAAGCTGGACCGCCATCTTGGATTTTGCTCTTTGCAAAGACATTGGTCTCAACCCAGAAGAAGTCTGCCTGGCCATCCTGGTCTACAAGTTCCAAAGCATGCGCCTTCTTGGTTGCTTCTTAGTGTGACTATTTGGTGCAGATCTGAATACTTTTACGTTTACGTTTATAGCCCTGTCAAAAGAAAAATCAGAGGTTAATACACAAGGAAAAACAGTTAAGAGGGTAAGGCCCCAAGGTTTTTTAAATATAAAGAAAAAGATGTAAAAGAGATAAATGAGAGGACTGGTTAGTCACCAAGGTGCCCCTTGAAGAGGTGGGGCTTCAGGCGGCACTTGAAGACAGCAAGGGACTCCACAGATCTGATTGCAAGAGGGAGTTCGTTCCACCACTGGGGTGCCAAGACTGAAAAGAGTCTTGAGGCATGTCTTCCTCTTCTTTTGAGCAATGGAGGTTCAAGATGAGCAGTGCTTGAAGCTCTGAGAGGACGAGAAGTGACACGCTGCTTGATCAGTGCTGATAATAGTTTGATGGAGTTGTTAAATTGACTTTGGATCAGTAATGACATAAGAGACTGTATTTAGATGGCATGTCCAAAGAAAATAAAAGAGAAACTGAAATAGAAACTGATATGACACAGTTTTCATGGAAAAAAAATTGCAGCCTGAAAATAATACTTTGAATAGAAGTCTATGGAGAAACATGTCTTTTGGTACCAAGCAGGACTTGGGACTAAAGTTGAACTGTACAAGCTATGAGATGCCTAGGAGGAAGGGGCCAGAAGACTATACACACCCTTTTTAACATGTTTATTGTTTTATTGTTTAGTCTACCTGTCACTGAGCTGCAACAAACAGCCTGCAAACTCCAGGCCAAACCTTTAACCTGCCATGGACCACAAAACACCTGACTGAACATAGCACTTTGGCTGTTCTTTTTTTCTTTTTGTTTTTTGTTGGCTGAAATGTCAAGATGAAAATCCAATCAAAGGTTTGTGAAGGGAAGCTAACTCAGAAGACCTGTTTGTTGAGACTTGACGCCCCATAAGGTCAAGGCAAGATTGAATTTATGCAATGATTAGAGGTGTATGGGCCAATGCTTGGATCATTTTGAGTAGTTTTTAGTGAAGAGTGAGAGAGAGAGCTGCCAAATCTGCCCTTTACAATTTTTTTGTTACTTTTATAACTACACCTTCAGTTTGGGCCAACGGAAGAGTTCTCCTACTTGTATGTACATAAAAACAAAATCTGATTGATTAATTTTCCATTGGGTATTTCAAGAACATAACCTTGTTATTTCCAACCAAAATGTTAGAATGGTGCTGTAGTATTTATGAATAGGTATAAAATAAAATAAACATTACAGGGATATATTTTTTAGTTTTCAGAATTCATTGCGTTCCCCTCTGGTTTTATGTCCATACTCTGGAGCCCTACCCAGAATTTTGGTGGATTCTGCTGGATTATATTTTTTCATGGCAGAGTGAAAATGAGCCCTGCTTAGGGTTTATCCTCATTATGTTCTCCAAATATTGCAATATTTAGCACAAAATCATTTGCACTGTGCACAGCGTAGACCACTCCTGTCCCTACTAGGGTTTCGCCAAGGAAACTGGTGGATGTGAATCGCCATGTTCCTCCACAGACGAAAGATAACACTGCCTGGCCTTGGTCTTTGTGCTGGGCTCTAAGGGCACTGACACTGCATCTTCAGTCATAGCACAGGGGCTCATAATCAGATCAGGGCCTTTTGTGACAGAACCCCGTTGCTCTCCTGAATTATCAGTAACTTTTCTCCCTCTCCCTGACGTCTACCCTGCCTTTATCTGCGAAGGAACTGTCAGAGAAGCGCACATTCCCTACAGAGCAAAAGTCTCTGACAGCTTCATCGGCAGCCGTAGTCAGCCTTGTTTCAAATGGTGCTGAAGGCGTTATAATAAATGAAGGCAAGAATACAGAAGAAGCCCTGTAATGTTTCACTTTCCTTTTAATTCCTGTTCTCCTCGGTTCAGTTCTGCTGCACCGCTGTATCTAGGGCTGCGAAGGAAACAGCCGCACTGACAATTAAAATGAGCTGAACGAAGTGCACGGTTGTAGTTTAGAGCTTCGCTCTTAAAGGGCCCATATCCTGCATTTTTCATGCATTCTATTTTTTCTCCTGAGGTCCACTTTTGAGATTCGTGTGGGTTTTATGGACCAAAATATATGACCATTTTCTAACCTCTCGTGATCCAACAGGCTAGTTTGTCACTGTGTCTTTAAGACTACCATGTGCAAATGACTTCTCTTCTGATTGGCTGCCCTATATTGTGCCTAATTCAAAAAGCAGTCTGGGGTGAACCACTCCTTACACCTTCAGGGCAAATGGGTGAGGCTAAACGAATGGAGACGGAATAGGCGGATATGTGGAAATTATTTGGTATTTCATCACAAAAATGTACATTTCTGTGAAAACTTCAATAACATTTACATGCTGCATCAAACTCTTTATTGCCATTAAAGTGAGGACAGATCCTCAATTGATGATGTGGGCCCTTTAAACATTAAAAGTGCAAAAGTGATTATTTGGAATACCACCTTTGGTTCCCTAAAGGCCGTTACAAGTTCATTTTAAGGTGGTATGTGGTGCTCGGTTCTTTCCACTAAGTTCAGGGCGTGACTATACACTATAGATGTGGTAGATAGAGAGAAATTCCATCCACTGAAAGGCTTGATTCTGGACTAAAGGTGTCCTTTCCCTTGAAGTTCTTTTGTTCATTATATCCTACATTCACTGTTACATTTCTCTCTTTCTGTGGCTGCATAAAACAGTACAAACAGGCCTGTTTTTCACATTTGCATTCACTGACATTTACTATCTGTACAGTTTGTTACTAGCAGTGTAATGCTATTTATAACCTCACCCTTAATTCACTATGCAGTTAGCCTTCCTAAACGCTACCCCACTGCCATTCACTTTAATTGGGTTTGTGCTTCATTATACCATAAATATGCCTCTCCATATTCCTTCAGACTGTAAAATACATTATCAGGACTGATCTGAGATGCACCTTCTGGACTGTAGTCTTTCCAGTAGTGGGTCCAGCGCTTCTTCGCACCGGCCCGCTCTGACCTATTTTCAGTGATCTGAGGGCGATTCCCTTAGGCTGCTTGGCGAGGCTGTCAGCACCATGGACAGCTCTCGAGCCTTCACCCTTATTCCATTACCTCTCCCTTCTCGGGCTGCAGAATCAGGCAGCCGTCCAGGCATTTCAGTTCACTTTGGAAAACAAGGGCCCGAATTAGCGGCTAGCCAACAGGGAGCCTGCGTGCGGCTTTCCAATTTAGCCACATTCCTGCAAATGAAAAGCTGGAGCAGCTACTTTGTTGGAGCGCAGGAAAAGATGGTGAGGAAGAAGGTTAGGGGTTGGACTTTATGGCACAAATATTATATCACGATACTTTCACAGAACACAATATGTCACAGGGTTGCTTTTTTCGTACATCCCATTGCTTGGAATGAATAAAAAAAAGATCTGATGGTTGTACAAATTATTTTTATTCCGTGTTTCACACAATGCACTGCACTAAACCCAGTTAAATGGAGTTAATTACTCTCTGTGCGTGATGAAATATGCAGCTGATCACAGTGTGTAAAAAGTTCACAGTGTGTCATATTGCCCAGCCTTACACATGGACTCAAAATTGAGGTTTTTTAAAAAATCACCAAAAAACATAACAAACAAAAAGGACCACTCATTTGTGAGGATTTTGTTGGTCATATTTCTACTACTTTTCAGAGACTACTCATTTGAGCATCTCCTCTTTATTACAGCATTATAGGCTGGACTGATCCATTTGAAAAGAAAGCATCATCATAATAACAGCAACATGTAACACATGAAGTTCTGAAGTTGCTGTTGGTGCACTACTGATGTTTAACGGTCTTGGTCTTGCCTTGGTCTCAACATCAGTTTGACTTTGTTTCTTCAGTTTTTTTCCCCATGAGAACACAGTTGTGTTAAGTGAAGGGCATTTTAAAGCAGCAGCCATCATCGTGTACAGTGTGGCCAGTTCTGTATCCTGGCCACGTTTAACAATGAACACCAGCTCACCGATTTCAGCATTTGGTGCCACTTATGGGTGACTGAAACAAACCTTTCACTTTTCCACCGGGCTGCATTGCTTCAGGTAGAAATAAGCCAGCGGTAGCCCTAATGATCTGTGAATATATTATTCTCTGTGATATTCATCACACAGCAGGCTGACCAGAGCGTAACTGTGTTAACCTCATGCAAAAACACATTCTTTATTCAATTCTATTTGTGATTCGCAAACTTCACTGCGCTGGCACCAGAGCAGCTTTAATATAAAACACACCATCAGTGTTTATGTGTTTGAAACAGTATCAGCTAATAAGAAACAATCAGTGAATGGGCTTTATTTTATACAGATTAATTAAGAGCAGTAGGGATATTACAACTATTTCCAGTCTTGAATACTACATTATCTTTGGCATTAAGAGAACATATTATGAAACCAAAAATCCTTCATGTGAAAAGAGTAGAAGAAAAACAATAAGCTGATATGTAACACCACCAGACAAAAAATGGTAAGAATGCAAGGAAGCTCTTCCTCAGCACTATAATATAATTAGAATTTAGAACTTAATTAACTTTCTGATGTTTATTTGAGGTTAAGAAAGTAACAAGAATTCTTAATATATGAACAGCTTATAGAAATCAATATCATGACTGACTGTTTATATCAGTCGAGCTCCGTTAGGGATGTTCGCATGTTGGGAGCCACTGAAAGGTTTTCTTTTTCGGGGGTGCAAAATTTCCTCTTGGACTGGCATAAAAATTGCCATGTTTTTTAATGTCAGCTGGAACAGTAAGTCCTCCTCCCTCCCACTTGTCTTAAATACAAAATGAGCAGCTCATCAAGGAAGTAAAGGCAAAGCGATCTGTCTTCATACACAGTCCATGTTGTTCTAATGATACAAAACACTTCTGACAGTTCTGAGATGAATATGTCTCCCTGGACGGTGATTAATGTCCCTGACCATCTACAAATTGACAGAAAAACGGTCATGACTGCTTTTTTTTTTCTTTTTTTTTCTCTTTGTCACTCCTAGCATTTGCTGACAAGACTCCTATGGCATGCTGGCCTTGAATGTCTCACATTATGTTCTGTATATACAAAATGTATTGTGTTTTTTAAAGAGCCCATATCATAGAAACACATAAATTCCTTTGCGTTTTGGAAATTAAAGAATTTTATGTAGAAAGGAAACAAAATTAGAGCTCATGTTCATACAATCACTAAGCAGCAGAAACAGGCTGTTTTGAATGTATAGTCCTTGTGCTGTAACAGAAACCAACACATTTGCTTATACCCACCTATTCAGCCTACATCAGTTTTTAGTGAATTTGTATGGAAAGCCTATCAGAACCTATCCACCCAGATTTATGGATATCCATTCTTAAAGGTACAGCAACAAAAACAACCTGTTGAATTCAAAGGATAAAGACAGGTTGTAAAATGGTCATGTTAAATGAATTATGGCTGTTTTTGGTACAAAAAAGTGTTAAAAAAATGTAATACAATAAGAAAAAATATATTGTATTGTTATTTGAATCAGATGGTCATACAGCTTTGCAGGACATTCTTCAACAAAGGGTTTTCATAAATGTTGTTTAAGCTGTAAAATATCGTTCACACTAACACTGTCTTTCACAAAAGTTGTTCTTTACAGAAGCATCTGTTATGGATGTTCTTTAGGGAACCAAAAGAAGTTCTCTTATGTCACTGCTTCAGAGAACTGTTTTGGTGTTTTTACCCAAAAAATGATTCTCAAAAGTGGATGGTGCAACCATTTGTACATGTTTTTACGGTTCTTGACATCCTGTTGCTCATCTTGCACCTCGAAGCATGACTGGTCAAGCTCAGCTGTATCTGAAGCTCAAAGTGCTCAAGGTATGAATCTAGTTTTGACCTTTGCCATCAGAGACAGATCCATCTTGGGTTTAAATCTGATGTAGCAAGTGAATGGTACATGCCAAAGGTGTGACACACGTGAACGAAGAAGGATGGACTCCTTTAAAGTTATTCCAAAAATCATGTTTGGAAATTCTTTAGACACTCACACATCTCGCATACAACGATAGTTCTTTGGTGTGACATCAACTGAAAGTTCCTTTAGGGAACCCAAAAATTGTTCCTCTATTGCATCACACAAAGAACCCTGGCATCTTTATTTTGGCAAGTGTAGTCTCGACACGACACAGATGCAGTGCAAAGTCTCGCTAAAGGAAAGGGTTGAATTGATGCAGAGGAGGGATTTTTTTGCTTTTTTACTATATGCTACTTTTATGTGCATTTGGATGGAGTTTTATTTCAGTATGGCTTCCTGAAGGGTTTTTCACGTTGGTGGTCTCAGACAGTAGCAGACAATGGAGTAGTACATTATCACTCGCCAGAGTGCTTTAGCATGTGGATGGGTTACTGAAAAAGCTGTTGAGGATATTCTCTTGCAAAGCTTCAACAACCCCCCCCACACACACATTTACACACACATACACACACACACACACACACACACACACACACATACACACTCTATTATCACTTTCTCTCCTTATAGACCCTTAATGCAATCCTCTCTTCCTTCTCTAATCTCTTCTTCCTCATGCTCATCACCCCCTGCCATGGCACACAAATGCATATACACACACACACACACACACACACACACACACACACACACACACACACACGCACACACACCCAACCCAACACTGTCACACTGAAGCTTTCTTCCAGTGGCTTGTGCACACCCATGTACTCCCCTATAAGCAGAATTACTCTGAATAAAACATGAGAGACAGACCCTGTTCTGCTTGCGCAAATCACGCTCTGTCTGCACCTCTCTTTCTCTGTCTCTCTCTCTCTCTCTCTTGCTCTCGCTCTCTTTTCTCCTCCCTCCTCCTCTCTGCTCTCTCCCAGTTTGCCCAGCATCACGCTTCCCTTCTTTTCTTTGGAGGCAAAAAAGCAAGCAAGCCGATTGCACACGTGGGAGCAGAAGCTGTCCCCAGAGTGTGGACGAGAGAGAGAGTAATTGAGAGAGAGAAAGCAAGAGAGAGAACAAGATAGAGAGAGGAGGCAGTGAAGGTAGCAAGAGCCACCCAGGGAGAGAAGAAAAAGAACAGAGCACCAGAAACGAGGGAGAGAGAGAGCAAAATAGAGAGAGACAGAGGTGGAGCGAATGCCAGCCAGGAAAAGCAAAAGAAAGAAGCAGAAAAGAGAGTAAGAAAGAGATACAGACTGAGAGAGAGACAAAGTGAAGGAGAGAGGGAGGGAGAGAGAGAGAGAGAGAGAGAGAGAGAGGCAGAGGGACCAAGAGCCAGAGATAGAAAGCCAAACAAAGAAGCAGACAAAAGAAAAGAGTGAGAGAGAGAGAGAGTGAGATACACAGATTGAGAAAGAAAGAAAGGTAGAATAAGCAAAGATAGTAAGAGCCAGATATAGAAAGAGCAAAAAAAGAAACAGAACAAAAGAGAAAGAGAAAAAGATCAGGAGCGAGAGATGGAAAGTGCCAGAGACATTGTGTGAGAAAGCAAGAAGAGAGAGCGTACGAGAGAGAGACAGAGAGAGAGAGAGCGACAGAGAGAGGGAGAAAAAGAGAGAGAGAGGTTGTAAGAGCCACTGAGAGAGCAAGCGCAAAAGAAGCAGAACAAAAAGGCAGTAAAGCGGGAGAAACGGGGGAAGTGACAGAGAGGGCGAGATAAGGAGGGAGGGACAGGAGCAGAGAAGCAGGTGCTCTGGTGTTTGAGATGACTCTCACAGAGCGTTGCTTTGGGTTCTCCTGCTCTGGAAGAACCGCTCTCTCCACAGCAGCACAGGAGACATGCTAACACATGGAGAATGAGAGTACAGGAACATGGAGGACTTTAGTAATATAAGGAGACTCAGCCCAGAGGAAGGTAAGACCATCCTCACACCATAGCTTTTTTAACCCTTTAGACTCTAAAGACTCTTCAGTGGGTCCTCACTTCAGTTCTTCACTCACTTGTCCGCACTTTCTTAACAAAGCCTTGTGTCTCTAAATTGTCCACTTCATGGGATCATTTCAATGAATGTTAATATCATTTTGTTCCAAAACATTGTGGACATTTTCTATCACGAAATGTTGACAGAATTTAAAGTGCAGCTTTTTAATGATTTTTTTTTGAAAATCAGTCAGTATGTTGAGTTACTTCATGCTGGTTGTTGTTTATCAGCTCTGTCTCTAATAGATTAATTATAATATATGTTACAATATAATATATTATGTTCTGCAAGCACTGATGATACCCATCCTTTTTCACTATGATGATAATATATTGGCCATGTCCTGAGATATTTATACTGGTTTATAAGCCTTAAGAGTTTAGGGGGTTAAAAAAAAGAAGAGAAGGAACTTGTGCGAAAAGAAAGAGACGCGCCGAGTGGGACGCAGCAGCATGTGCTTGTAGGTGGGAAAGAGGCGGTGAGAGTTATCCTGGACATCCCTCTCCCCTAGGATTTTACGGCCTGATTCGTGCATCGTCTTTTCTCATTTGTCCACTTGTGCAATACTGCAGAGAGCGCAATTCACTTGCTTTGAAGCCGTCCTGGAGTGCGGAGGAGAAAGTGCTGTACTGGCTTTGTTTTCAAAAAGAGGCTTAGCGCCATCCCACTCGGAGTGTGTGTGTGTGTGTGTGTGTGTGTTTGTGTGTGTGTTTGCGTGCGTATGTGTGTGTGTGTGTGTGTGTGTGTGTATGCGTGTGGTGAAGTAGTTATTAAAGGATTTTTTTTGCGGAATTAAGACACTTACACTCGTATCCACCCGACCTACACAGGAGAAACAAATCAAATGTGAATTTCAATAAAACAGCCACTATTTAGCTGCAAATGCAGTCTATAATCTAAATGGAATGAGGTCTGAGCCAAGTGGGTTCAAGGCTTCAGATTACGGAGATAAAAATGATCTTAAAGGTATAATGAGATATAGTGATTTCAGTACAGTATAAAAGGAAAAAAGGAAAACAGTGTATGAAAATGTAAAACTTGCTTCCTTTCAATCCTGTGTCATGAGGAAACTACAGTCAGTGTCAAAACTAGATGTCCGGGAGCATCCTGTCAGAGGGCAGTGAGGGGGGAGGGGGAGGGCCTCAAATCCAGTGTGCTGGATTTTGTACTCCAAACTATTAATCATTTGTACATGATCATATGCAAAAGTTTGAACAAGCCAGGCCAAAGTGAAAGTGAAAATATGCGTCGTCTGTGGAGTAGAAACATAAAAATGTTTTTCTGCAATCATTAGTGCACAGTTTCTATTTATTTGTGAGTGTAACATATTGGAAAAAAATCTCATTTCAAAGATAAAATATGCCATGATCTTTGCACGGGCCACATTTTCAGTTTTTTTCCCCCAATATTTTAAATTCACTGGGTGGCCAAGCAGTTCCATTAACCACCAGTGGCTCTTCTGGAGCGCGTATCACAGATGATCAGATGTAACGCTGCTTTTAACAAATAATCAAAATTAGTTTAGAGTAACCCCTAGAGTGATGTGTAAAAATCTTCTGTTCTGATTGTGCAGGTGTATTTCAGCATCAGTAAAAAGGCTGTTTTGCCTTGATAACCTCCAGGTTTCTTCATTGAAAATCATGAAGGGCAGTCAAGTGATCCAGCAGTAGGTGGAAGAAACACCTTCTGTTTTCTGGTATGAGTGTGATAGAGACGCTGATGCCACAATACTGATACTGATCCTGACTGATACTGATTTTTATCTCCAAACTTGACCTGAAATCCAAATGGACGTTATTTACCTAGGTACTTCGTGTCCTTTGTCTTTTACCTAATTTCCCTTGTCCCTCTGACTTTACTTGCTTCTAAAATGAATTTAAATTCCCCATGCACTAACAGACAGCTAAAGCTTACCTTAAATAATTAATATAATAAATAATATAATCTATCAAGAATAACCTGATGTTTTGCCTCCTGCAGCTATCTTGATATTTCAAAAATGCCTCAATTTAAAACGAGCAATTTAGCTAAGCAAAAGCCCTTTGATAAATGAAAATCCATTTGCCTTCCAGTTTTGTAAAACATACATAGACAATCATACTGAGGAAAAGAGAAAGTATATTGCAAGGTTCAAAATTCAAGTGAGGAACCTTTCAACCTTCCTCTTCAAAACAGGCAGAATATTATACATTTTATGGCGACAATGCAAAGAGCTTAAAAATCATTTCACTATATAGTGAGAAATGAGACATTTTAACCACAGCTTCGTATGTAGTAACACAAAAATTCCCACTTGCAGTGACAATGTATGCAGCATTAGTCTGTTTCTAATAAAAGCATATAATACTTAGTTATCCTAACATCAGAGCACATGTGACTATAGTTGATATCACATGGCTTTCATTACAAGTAGTTCTGTGATATTTCAGTCTGGAAGCGGATCAGATTTGTATTGTCTTGATATTAATAAGGATAGTGGTCTCTTATAAGGGGGTTACAGGTTTCTCTGACTTTCACACTCTGTAGCAATTATATTGTGATCCGGAGTCAAATTTGCCATATGGAGCGAGTGTTTATATTGTCAGCCTTTTTCAGCACCTGATCTGGCTATACTGCGTGCCTTTTCCATTTCAAGCATGACAGACTGCTTGCAGGGATCAGCAGAATGATGGAGGGAGCCAATTATGTATAAATGGGTGGATTTGAACTGAGGCCCCCTTATTACCATAATACACCCTGCTATAATATGGTCATGAATGTGGTGTGTCTGGAAAAGAATGACAACTTGATCCATTTTTCAAACCATCTCTGGCAACCTTTGGCAAATGTTTACTGATTAAATGGAGGCATATTCTCTTTGGAGGAGCTTACGTGCTGAAAGGTGCAGTTGGTGCGCATGATGCTAGCCATTGCAGAAGCGTGACTTTCAGTTGTTAATGCCTAGCAGTCGTCACCAGCCACTACATATTTAGTAGATATACACCCTGCATGTCTATTGTCAGTACGCAAGACCACCAGTGCTACACTATTAACCCTCCAAGATCCCCCATGGCTTTTCCACCTTGAACATTATTTTTTGAAGATAGCTTATTGAAACCAAAAGTGAATTTCTGTGGAAAATGTGGATTTCAAATTTCCAAATGACGCCACACCACATAAGAAACAAACAGAAAAAAGCCAGAAAAGCCAGACCTCAGCCTGCCCTAAGAGAATGCAAATTGCATGCAAATGAAATTGAACCTGTCCATGGAGAATGCAAATTGCATGCAAATGTAATTAATTACTTAAACCTGCAGTTAATTATGAAACAGCAAAATGACAATAATGGCTACATGCTGATGGAGTTCAAAGGGTTAGACCATACAAGCTGAATCCCACCCTTCAGTAAACAGAGCCAATCGACTTGCTGGAAAAGCCATATCAGAAAACGTTTATGTTAGGTATGGATTTGTAGAAGCCAGTAAAAGCAGGAAAATCATTTAAACGACTACAACCTATTTATGCAATTTAAAAAATGTGGTTTTTAAGTTTCAGATTTATAGGTCTCTCCTCATTCAAAGGGATGAGTAGAAGTAACTGCCCAGTTGTGTTTGCTTTTGCTAAAAGCTAGTTGTCATTTATTGGCACTGAAGGAATAGTTAGGTGAAAAATCACATTTATACCATCTTAGCCCCAGTGTGGTCAATCAGCCAAGATATGTTTGGTATTATAACTTGGCTTCTTTAGCTTAGTGCTGGAGCTAAGACTTGTTCACAAGTCATTTTTACCAAGTCCAAGTCAAGTCTCAAGTCTTTGTGTGGCAATGTCAAGTCAAGTCTCAAGTCTTTAGTCCCAAGTCCAAGTCTATGGGATGTCGTTTGTAAATACAAAATTAGAGGTATCATTATCTTAACAAAATTAGAGGTATCATTTTTTCATAATTTAGTACAATTTTCACACAATTTTCACACATTTAGAGCTAAAAAGTACATGTTGTGCTCTAAATCTACATGTTGCACTTTTACAAACGGCGACTCTAAATGTGGGATTTTTGAGCTCTAAATGTTGAGCTCTAAATGTGTAGAAGATATGCTAATTGGCCACGCCCCGTGATTACAATTGGCTGTTACTTAGCAGAGGGCTGGACTGCATGCTATGATATCCCCTCACCAACATGGAGGATTTGCCTTAAATGATCTTAAATCTAAATGTTAAATATGAAAAATACATCTCGCACTCTAAATGTGAAACTTCACAGTTAGATAGGGCTCGGTGAGATCTTTCCAACGACCCCTCGTTTGCCATAATAGCCGCCAGAAATCTGGAGTTATTAGCCGAAAACCGTTCACCTCGGACAAAAGTAATGGGACACCGGGGCGAGGTGAGCGGTTTTTGGCTAATAACTCTGGATTATGGCAAACGAGGGGTCATTGGAAAGAGTGCGAGTCTCAGACTCGAGTCCCCATCTCTGAGATAAGAGACTAATGTTACTAACAAACACTAGAGCCCAACAGTCACCCAAACGGCCCAACTAATTTCCACCACAGTGCATCACACCATGACCACATCATTAAGATCACACAGACTTGTTTATACCACCTTTGGCAGTTTTACAACTGCCTGTGATTTGAGCAGGTTGAGAGATCTTTTGGTGATGTATTTTATGCAAAACCCCTTTGGGTTTTTGGGCATTTGAGCTTTGCAGCTGCAGTTCTAGACTTAAAAAGCAACATTTGGAAACTAAAATGTATTTTGCTGATTGACTGCATCTGGAGTAAGGGTGTACATTTTCTGAACTATTATTTTGAATGTCACGTCATCATTACATTGGTAATGTTAGCCACATTATCGCGACCATTCCTTAAAATGATCAATTAATATAACCTGGTGCTGAAAGTCTGACTCCTAGTAGTTGTGCCAAATGTAGGTAAATATAATAACTTTTAATGGTTAAAGGTGAATTACTGTGTGCAGGCAGATTGTGCTATGGGGTTAAATTAGAACTCTGCAACAGGACCACTAGGACAAGTGTCTAATGTGAACGGCACTAAGAACATCAATGTCTCCTTCTGGATTGTCTCTTACCTGCTTCCTGTCCCTAGAATAAGCTGTGGCACATCTCAAACCCAAGAGCCCCCCACCTGAACCCCCATCCCACCTACAGAATGTTATTGTCCATTTCCAAACGAGTTATTTTTTGAGTGATTGTCTCTGCAGCTTGGAACTGTACAGAGAGCTAACAATCATGTACTTAACAGAAGAGTCTGCCTTCGGACTACTTCCTCTTTTTTGTCTTCTTGTTCGAACACGGTGACTAATCTTCTTTCTCTTTTGAACTGAAGTGCTTTCTGATTTGAATGGCTTTTTTTTAGACTCCCCGCCTTTGCTGTGAAAACAGGTGTGTCTGTGCTTTGTGAAACGGGTGAGCTCCTGCCATTTGTAATTTGTCGGAGGCAACAGTACTTTTGCTTTACTGAAGTCCATTTAATGCTGCAGCAGCTACAATCAATGCATGATGTTTCATAATAGCCCATGATTATAGATGTTTGCTTTGAAGGTCATTGCTCTTGCAGTAATATTGCATAAGAGACATTTTCACATCCACTGATATATATTGCTGCTGACAGCTTTTTCATGTTTTATTTTTTTTTCCCACTATTTGAAAATGTCTGCCTCCCTTTTACTTGTGGAATCATTTTATGAACAGTGGACGAATGGAAATGGTGCAAATTACTCTGAGAAAATTTCTTTACATTCAAATTGAGAATATTATTTTATAAAGCTAGTATTTTAGAAATGGGAGATTTTTGTTACAGCATCAAGGTATTTATGCTTGCTTATTCATGTTCAGTCTTGCATTTGAATAATAAGACTTATGTACTATTCAGGCTTAAAACAGAGCCGTGGGAGAGATATATAAAGGCTAGCAATGATGATCAGTATTTAATAATACTGATACCCATTCTGTTTTCATCATTTGCCATCGTGTAACTGTCACAACCAGCTTCTATGTCCAGTCATCGTGACTTGACTTGTCAAACTTTTACAGTATGAAATCCTGTCACATTTATGTGCGTTGTGGTTTACAATTTTCATTTCCTTCTCCAATTAAGTTTCTATTTTGGAGATGTAACAACACACTCATATTTTTTGCCACATGTGTGAATGAAATAGGCCAGAGGTTCCCTAACTTTTCCAATTCATAGCCAACCCAACCAACCATAGAAGCTTTCAAGACCAAGATAATTGTTGAAGTTTTTGTGTGTATCCACTGATGTATTGCATATACTGAAAAAATAAATAATGGATGTTTTTTACCAGACATTTTTGCAACTTGTCAAGCAATTAGATTTGCCATATTTATGAGCCTACAGCCCCCTATCAGTTCCACCCTGGCCACTGAGGAGGTGAAAACCAATGAAAGAGACCATTACTATAGTCCACTGTGAATTTTTGGCATTTCCTTTGTGTGGCTTACTTCATGTTGAGAAGTAATGCAACTGTGACTATGGGAAATGTCACATTACCTTTCAGATCAAAAGGTATACAGCATTGTAAACTCATGACTGCTGCAGTTACATCAAACGAGACATGCTTGACCATACCAGACGTGTGATACGTAGGGCCAGGAATGACCTTGCCTTCCTATTACATTTTTTATCACATCATTATAAGGGCTGAGAAGGGTGATAGACTGATGCTTGCCTCATCTGAAATTCATTTCCAGGAATGCCTCCGAGAATGTGCACACTGGGGCAGTTGCCACAGAATACTAATGTGTTGTTTGACAGTTTTGTTGCACTAGGAGACCGCCTTCACTCCTGGAACTCATCGCTTGGTGGTCAAGCAGCAGACAATATTGCAGATAGAGGCTGGGAGGGGTGTCATAAAGTGTGTGGAATCATAAGAAACCAAGCTGAGGAAGACAGTACTCTTCCAGTCAATGCAAATTTGACTGAGGCTTTGAGGCATCAGTAGTACTTGAAGTGAAGAAATGAGTTGTAAAAGTTTGAATGTCTGAAAAGGAACTTCCCTAAAACACATGGAGCTAAATTACTCGCAAACTTTGACCCAGTTTCCCCTTAAGCAGTGTGAATGCAAAATGATATGTGTGAATATATCTGAAGGAACTTGGTAAAAAAAAAAAATTGAATGTTTTTTCTTATATTTCCCTCAATCTTATATTAAGTGCAAAGTCCAAAGTTTGTATAGTTTTGTACAAGAGCTACATGGCTAATGTAGCTAATAATGGAAGCTGTTTAAATTGCATATGAAACTGTCATGCTTTCCTCAGCCCTCACTGAGTCTCAAACAGACTTCATTAGGGCAGTTTGATAACAGCTATTTTCTAGCCACTTTTGTTTGGCTTTTTTAGGTCCCAGTAGTAGACGGCCTAGGATACCAGACATTCCTTTTCATGGCCATGTCTACCAGCTCCTTCTGGGGGATCCCAAGGCATTCCCAGGCCAACCGAGAATCATAGACCTCCCAGTGTGTCCTAGGTCTGCCCTGTGTTTTTTCCCCAGTTGATCGTGCCCATAACACCTCTACAGGGAGCCACCCAGAAGGCATCCTGACTAGATGCCTGAACCACCTCAACTGACTCGTTTCAGTGCAGAGGAGCAGTGGCTCTACTCCAAGCATCGTTCTGAATGTCTAAGCGGTATCTCAGTCCCAACTGGGGCAAACCAGAGCAAGTGTGTGATACAGTTACCTGAGGCTCGTTGGTGCAGTATTAGCTTTCATTACTTGTTACCTAAGATTAAACTAAAGAAGCTTCTGAGATGTCTTGGCTGATCAACTACACTTGGGGTATGAGTAACATATTTCAAGCAATATATGCCTGTCATACATTTAGCTGTCATAGCTTATTGCAGGGGTTACGTTCCAAGAGCACCCACGTATAGTAAAAAAAACCCTGAATATGTGTTGTGGTAAAAAAATGCCTAAAACTGTCTATTTTTATAGTTTAAACCCTAAAGATGCCCCCAAATATGCTCCAAAAACACTTTAATTTCATTTTAAACTCAGCTTAATACTTTACCCTTAAAGAAACTGTAAGGTAAACCCATATCCATACTGTACAGTTTACACTGAACTGCTGTCACAGTGCTAGAATGTTAAATACCAATGTTATATAGACTGCAGTGTAATTCATGCAAGCGTGTTTTCTTTGGTATGCGCTGTCGTTTTTTTTTGTTTAAGCAGGGTAAATACAGCAATAAATTAATTTCATTTACAGAAAAAAATACAGGGTTTTAAGAACAAAATGAAAAACACAAGAACACTCGAGACGCTCCGTGGGGGAAATTCTGGACTGCGTCTGCCAGAGATGCGTCACAGGGCAGCAGCCAATCAGCAGAAAGGAGAATTAAATAATGTTCGCAGATTGGCTACTTTTAAACCTCCCGTCTCTAAGTACAGGTGACTGTGACGTCCGGGCCTCGTCCGCCACGCCCCCTCGTCCTTGTTCTGGTTGTTTATATTTCGGGCGGCGCTGAGCAGCGGAGGCTCATTCCGTTCAGGTGTCTGATTGGTTTGCTAACCGCTGCGCCCAAGCATAAACAACAGTGTGCACACTGGGGCAGTTGCCCCAGAATACTGATGTGTTGTTTGACAGTTTTATTGCGCTAGGAGACAACCCAGCACAAGGACGAGGGAGCGTAGCGGACGAGGCAGAGCCATCACAAAATAAAAAAAAAAATGGGAGGATATCTGCAGTTTCCACGTAGGTGCGGGGTTTTCTGGGAACAATTATTAGTTCGGTTCTCAGAAAAAAATCCATGAGAGACTGAAGTCAAGACCACGATTAAGCAGGGGCTTACTGTATATATGTATAAAACTGTCTGCTCTACACAACTTTATGAAAGCCAACATATTCTATGAATGGTGGCCTATTAAAAGGTCCCTTAGAGCTGTTACACCACCCACAGCCTGAAGTGTGTGATCTCATTCGGTCCCTCGCTGCCTCTCTCTGATATTTAATTAGCAAGATGGTGAAAGAAATTCCTCATTTACAACCATGACAACAAAAGGGCATTTAACACAATGCCCTGGACAAGACACTGACTGCATGCACCCAATTATGAGGCCACAAGAAGCAACATGAGGGCCAGCTTAACTGGTGAATTATTTGAACGGACACGCAAAAGCCAGCCCTTCTTAATTTCTTCTGATGACTTTTGTGACTCATTTTAATCTGCTTGATCTGAGCTCTTCACTTCTGAGACCTGCGGGACTGTAAAGAAGTGTCATTATCAAGGCCAGCTTAAGTGACCAACTCCTAACATGGTACTTCAGGTATGAGGACCACTGAGACATAAATTACACTGTGTGACTCTGTGTGTCACTGTGTGTCAAAACCGTTTTTAACATTTTTGTAGTCAACAGTGTGTCGTGCAGTGCCAGACACTGCATATTTATTGTACTAATCAACTCTGCATGGTCTTTGGCAAGTGTTTGAGTTAGACATGCAGTTTGCATTATGCTAATTATTAAAGTATAAATGTCAGTTATTATTGCAACTGTGTTTATCCATGGAATGTGTCTACATGTGGTTCTCTTCACGGCCCTAAATGAAAGGAACTGAAGTTTTTTTCTCTGTTTGGTCAGCTTCCAGAACTAAAACAAGCACAATAATGTGGTAATTTCTGCCATGTTAGTGTCTTTTTGACATTTTAGATTTTGACATCACTTAAAAGGCGTGTTTTGACCTTAAGGACAGATTGCTTGACGGCTGGATTCTCAGAAAATAGTGGAAAATCTTTTGCACATATGGGTCAGTTCATGATTGTGTCACATATAGACCGCACAAAAAAAATATATCAAAGACCAAATGACAAAATCAGATTTGGGAAGTCAATTCGATTTGGCCTTTCGAGAGAAGATGATATGCTTTTCCATACTTTTATTTTTTAGATTATCATATTTCCTTTGTTGACATTTTGTAGGCCTAGATTCGGCCTCTCAGCTTATGAGATGTCACTCAGTAATCACACTGTAAGAAAAGATAATATGGCGGTGGAGGCCTAGCGGGATAGGATACTTGCCTCTGGACCAAGAGGTCATGGGTTCGAATCCTACCTTTAGCATACCACCTCTGGGTTACTGAGCAAGACCCTTAACCCCTAGCTGCTCCAGGGAGACTGCCCCCTGTAGTTAG
>JBBIGA010032407.1:0-13842 GCA_037576975.1 Alestes dentex | reverse complement strand
CTGGAGCAGCTTTCACACACAGAGGATCACATCCAGTTCCTCCAGGTAACAACCACTGTCTGATCTACAGAGAGACCTGAAACTCAGAACAGCTCTAAAGTTCCTCCTCATTAAGTTCATTCAGGAAACAGTTAATGCATGTGTATGAATTCACAGGTCTAATTTGATTTAAGATCATTCATTACTCTTGTACACGTTTGCCTTTAATGTCTTTTCCTCTTTGTAGCATTTCCTGTCTCTATGTGCCTCACCTGGATGTAAAGACTCTGACAGCATCACTGTCAATCAACATCTGTCATTTGATGGAGTGAGGAAATCTCTCTCTGATCTGAAAGATCGACTAGACAAATTCTGCAAGAAGGAGTTCAGTAAAATCTCTCAACATGGTAAGAGGAGTTGAAATGTGTTAAAACAGAATGATGAAAATCTGTTATTGATCTTTACATTAGAGAACCGAAAGCCAGAAAACCTTCTGAGCTACATGGTAGATAATGTGTGTGGGTTTTGATAGTTAAAGTTCTTAGAATTAGTTTTCTTTTCTGTATTTTTAAAAAAGACAGTGGTTGTCTAACCAGTCCATGGGACTCCTTTACATGCTCCACATTTTTGGTCCAACCCAGCTCCCAACACACCTGCAGTAAGTGTTCAGTGTTGGTAATGTCTTGTACAGGTGTGTTCAGAGCTGGGACAGAACAACAGTGTGATAGGTCTAAGGAGGCCTTAGGACCTCCTGCAGGACAGCAAACCATCCCTCTCCCTACTTCTCTCTCTCTCTCTCTCTCTCTCTCTCTCTCTCTCTCTCTCTCTCTCTCTCTCTCTCTCCCCTCTCTCCCTCTCTCTCTGTCTTCAAATGATGTCACTTTAAACAGAGTTTTGCTGTTCATATGCCTTTCTGGATTCGAGTCACCTTTCTTCATTCATTCTATTGATTCAGTGTGTTTGTGTGTCTCCACAGTTGCAGCAGTTCAGATCAGTTTACCTTCAGAGCCAAAGACCAGAGAAGACTTTCTAAAGTGTATGTATACAACACGCATACCCACATGTTAAACCTTTTCATTCATACCTTTTAATTGCCATTTGTGTTTTCCCATAAAGCATTGCAAAATTGTGTTGTTCTGAGTGTGTGTACCATTTTGAACAAATACATTTAAAACATATACATTTAAGAAATAGTAAAACCTACAAATTTTCTTTTCCATTTTTTATTTAGATTTCTGTTGGCTGACTCTGGATCCAAATACAGTAAGTCAGTACCTCATTCCGTTTGAGGAGAACAGAGTGGTGACAAACTATGGGATAGACCAGCGTTACTCTGATCATCCAGAGAGATTTGACTGCTGGTGTCAGGTGTTGAGTAAGGAGAGTGTGTGTGGACGCTGTTACTGGGAGGTAGAGTGGAACAATGGACCATATGGTGTGTCCATATCAGTCTCATATAAAGGGATCAGCAGGAAAGGACGGGGTAATGAGTGCAGGTTTGGACATAATGATCAGTCCTGGAGTCTGGAATGTCCCTCTCTCTCTTTCTGTCACAACAACATTCAGACTAAGATCTCAGGACCATCCTCCTCCAGAATAGGAGTGTATGTGGATCACAGTGCAGGAACTCTGTCCTTCTACAGCGTCTCTGACACAATGACCCTCCTCCACACAGTCCACACCACATTCACTCAGACACTCTACGCTGGATTCAGGGTTAGTAAAAATTCACTGTTGAGGTTAACTGGTCCAAGTGTCTGTGATAAACTATGATTCATAATAAGCAGGTTATAAATGATTTTGTACTTTATACAGTGCTTCTGAAATATTTTCAAAGTAAAAAAGATTAAAGGTTTTCAGAAGAAGAAAACTGGATAATGAGACACTACTAGTTAAACCTAAAAAAGGCATCTATGATTAACATTAAGTGCATGAACTGTGTAATCTTTAAGTAACCGATGTCCAGGATGAAAGGACATTTCATGGAATTAAACTGATTCGTTTTGATCCAGGAGAATTTTGTTCTGATTAATAAATTGCACTGAAATGGTTCACACCTCGCAGTATCAGCGTCTGAATTTAATGCTGAGGTAAGAAAGTCTGTAGATGCTGACTCAATTTGTTGACACTGTTTGAATGGGCATGTGTAGCACAACTGAAGAAAGTTCCTCCAAAGGCGGATTATTCTGAATGAGCTGCACCTTTACTTTCACTGGAAGATCTGGGACGCATCATTCACTTTTTTATTTAGCCTTTGTTTCTGAAACCTGTTTAACTGTCATTTAACTGATTTAAATGAAATTTTATTACGTTTACTCAATTCAGCATGTATTATGAACTTCAAACTGTCAAGAATCATCACTCCCTTTCACACGAGGATAATTATTTATTTTGACATATCAAATGTTGGTCATCAAAATATGAAACAGTCAACATTATTAAAAGGCTTAATTAGCCTTTCACAACACCATTGTTACAAACCAGGAGCTACATTTCAACATCAATTGACTCCTAAATTCTCTTTTCACCTCGTTCCAAAAGAGCTTACATGCTCAGTAAGTGTTCAGGTTTAGCTGTTCTAGTACAGTGCTAGTGGTTTTGTTTGTGTCTTTTCTGAACTGGCATGGCATTTATTTTGAAATAAAGCTCCTTTGTGCAGCCACGCTGGTGTCTGTCTGCATTCCTGGGTGTGTTTAGGCTGTGTTTACGCTCCAGTCTGTGGGCGTCGGCAGTTCCCCGGCTGTGCTCACAATAAGAAAAACTGGACCCAACACACACAAATTGAAGTATTTGGGGTGAGTATACCCTCACTCTCTTATCGATGAAATCCTTTCACGGCTTCTTAAACCACTGCTGAATTGATAGTCAACTAATATTTTTGTTTTCTATTATTTAGTGAGTATTTGTTTCCTACAAAAAACATCACTTTAGGCCAGTGTTGGCTTCAGAGCGGATCTACCGGGCTGGCATCTGACTGACTATAGGGGGGGCACTATCGATTGCGAAATATATTCATTTGAGTGACACTAGTGTGTGTAGGGGGGCGTGGCGACTCTCTAGGGGCACCTACTGCTTTAGGCACCTAAAACTGTGTGAAAGCTGAGCTTGAATGTAGTGTGGTTTAACTTAGCAGAAACTGTAAATGCAATACTGCCATTAGAACTGCTGTGGCAAGGTATTAAAAAAAAGTGTCACAAACCGGCCTGGTCTGGACAGAGAAAAAGAGGTAGAGGCGCAGACTTCCATGCTACGAGAATACTTTATTAAATCAAAACAGAAACAGGACAGAAGCTGGCACGAGGATCAAACATAGGAAGGTAACTACGAGTAGAAAAGGACACAGCCCGGGAAAGGAAAAGATATGTGATGTAATGCTCCACAATGTCAACTAAGAACAAAGCAACTTACATACAAGACAGACAGAACAAGGAACCAATGAGCACACAGACAATCAAACACTAAACATCAGCCGGCTGTGAGCAGGAGGGGCAAGCCCCCAGTCCAACAGTGACATCTAGTGGTCACAGGCCGGAATCGTGACAAAAAGATCCAACACTAGGTAAACTAGACTGATACAATTATGTGTAGGTATAATGAATTATCTTAAAGGTTCCATGTGATAAATTGGAATGATTATTGTAAACATTTTAGCAGGCAGAATGGCTTGGCGAGTTGGTGGCTCACTCATAGCTCCGCCACTCCGAAGCTGCTGTTTGGGGGGGTCTGAGTGACGACAGCAGAGTAAAGGTCCTCCAGTGTGTCATCCACTGCATGAAGGATGCTGTTGACTGCACTCAGGAGCAGGATGTCAGTGTTGCGGTCAACTGACAGCTGGGAAATGTAGTTCCTCACGGGCAGCACATAGGACAACGGCAGGCCTACCAACTCTGCAGCCTTCTGCATCTGTAGGTGTGTTAGGATGAACATATTAATATATTAATGAGGGACAACACATGCTGTAAACTAGTGATGGGCCTATCCACGTTTTTCCAGTTCTGATCTGATTCCGTTACACGACTACCGATACAGATTCCAATATAATACATCTTTTTTACTTTAAAATTAGCATTAGCATTATTTTTGTTTAAATTGTGCTGTTTGTTAGCAAGGTTACATCACAGAATAAATAAACTACCAAGCACTTATTAGAAGAGCAAAAAATATAGATACACAACTACATTGAATTTAAAGGCATTCCAAAGAAATTTATTTACAGTTCACAAAAAGGTAGCAGCAACAGCTGTAAAATCAAAAACACAACAATCTTGGCTGAATCATTTATATAGTTCAAGTATTATGTCCATTTTAGCAGCAACAACTGTGTAAAAAAAGTGCAAAACTAATACATTTTAAATAACATGAATTCAGAGGCACGACATGGGTAGAGCGTAATCTAACCACTTCTGTATTTAAGGTGGACTGGCCGAGTTACGAGATGCCCACCTCTAGCCTCATCGTGTTTTGAGAGAATCATCTAAATAGTTCAAGTATTATGTCCATTTTAGCAGCAACAACTGTGTAAAAAAAAAAAGAAAGTGTAAAACTAATAAATTTTAAATAACGTGAATTCGGAGACATGACATAGGCAGAGTATAATCTAACACTTCTGTATTTAAGGTGGACCGGCCGAGTTACGAGATGCCCAGCTTTAGCCTTGTCATATTTTAGGAGACAGAGAGAGGGGGAGAGGGCAAAAACAGCCAACAAAACACACAAAATAGCCCCTGAAAGAACCCCAAAGAGGTCCTGAGGGAGAGCTAAGAGTCTTCTCTGATATTCCTTTTGCTTTTGGGTTGTAAATTTGTTGCGTTTTTGGAAAATGTCAACGAGCGTCTGCTGCCGACGCATCTCGTATTACAGTGTCGAGTTTAAGGTCCAGCGCGAGCTGCAAACTGGAAAATAGAGATCGGGGCTGTCCGACCGATATCCGACATCGGATTTACGGCTATATCGGAACCCGATACCGATATCATATCGGATCGGGCCCATCTCTACTGTAAACCAATATTTTATGCAATAATAACATTTGGTACTTTAACACATATGACAGACATAAACTCCGATGCTTTCCAGTGTGCATAATATTAAAACACCATTGAATTTGCCTTTTAATACAATAACCTTGTTTGTGTTCGGTTTGATTTCACTAGGCATCAACTCTTGTTTTGGCAACTGATCTTTGATGAAAACGGCGTGCATACTCTGATGGACGTTTACTCCATACTCCATACCACCTTTTATTTCCCAGTTTCCAAAACATTACTGAATATTGCTTATCAATCACAATCCATTTGATATTTCTTCTTTAAAAAGTACTAAGCTTTATTTTCATGCTTCATGGTAGTACTTCTTCATAAAATTCAACTGATGTTTTACATTTTCTGCATAACCCAGTAGGTGAGATTCCAAAACTCACTCTCTCAGAATGAATTCAATGAATTTGCTACAATTTCATGTAAGAAACTTTCAGAGTGTTTTTAGAGGCATTCAACTCTAAACAGACATCTGGTAACACTGGCAAGTTTCTCCTGAACACAACGTTTCACACCAAACTCACTGTGAACGACTCTGTTTATGTATTGGGGCGCCCTTTAATTTAAAATATAATAAACCCAAATGCAGAGCATATTAGAGTAAGTCTAGAGGCAGTCGAAACGGATCTGAAGATACGCTTTAGATGGCCTCAGATGGCGTAAGAAGCTGAGAATAAGTCATATGAAACTAAAACTGCCAGGAGGGAAACTGGCCAATCTGTTCATAAGAAAGAACAAAAACACCCTCAACCAAGGCTGGCAAAACACCAGGCTGATTCAGTGAGAGGACGGGGGAGGAGAAAGGAGTGCAGCACATGAGAATGATCACTACTGAAATGCGTGAGACTCGAGAGCTCGAAAACTTGAGCAATATTGAGATTATTGGCTAAAGTCAATATTTTACACTTCGTCTTCATCTGCCGCCCGGCGCAGATGCAATGCTACCCCTTCCCTGCTGGTCACAGTGGGGGTAGTGGCCAGCCCAGCTCCAGGCCGGCCCCTTACAGCTTATGTCTCAAACATTCAATTATGCAGACCCTTTGAAAGACTGGTGGAGTTCCTTTTTAAAATGAGCATCTAATAGCAAGCTCAAACTGTGCTCTCTACTACCTCACACAGTGTAACTGTGTGCTATTTCAGGCTACAAACCGTACCTTATCCTGCACAGCTCGGCTGGAGTAGACATATTTCACATCTTCCTTCACTGCACAACACACCTGGTCCACATGTGTCAGCAAAATCAACTGAGGGACACCTGTGAGGTGTGGAAGAATTCAAAACATCTGACATCAAAATCATTTTCTTCAAACTTCTACAAAAGAAGAGATTTAACACACATTGGTTCTAGTACAATGGACTCTTAAAAAGAAGCTCTATGGAGCCTTTATTGTAGGATGCAGTTTGAGAGAGTGTGTGTGCATTTTGCTATAGAAACACAGAGAGCAGACGGTCGAGTTGCCTTAAAAATGTGCGTTGGAGAGACATCACAGCTATGGTGGCCAGATAGGGACAAAACAAACAAAACTGAGCTAAACATTCAGCATGCTCATAAACCGACTAAAGCTCAGGTTGTAAAAAATGTCTAACTGTTGTGGTTTTATTAAAATAATCAGCCTGTGAATGCGGCAATGCGTGATTCAGCCGTCCTTAACCATAAATGGCTTGGTCAGCACATTCACGACCCCCCCCAGTGACGCAGCACTAAAGCGCCCGCCTCTGAAGCAGAAAACTGCGTTTCGAATCCATGGTGTGAGAAGATTTTCTTTTTTAACACCAACCTTTTTAGCCCATAAAACCAATGCTTGGATGTCTCTGAACACTGGTTTTGGAGTTGATAGCTCTAGCTTAGTGTTTCTTTCAGGGGTGTGCGCGCTGCACTCTGCGTCTTGCGTGTTTCCCTCATACAAATCGCTGGGTGGATAAGTGAGATGATGAAATGAATTATTTCTAAAAGTGTAATATAATGGTGCCCATGGTAAAGGGATAGTTTTAGTCTCTTACATCAGCCTCTAGAATAAAGTCTCTGTCTACGCCTGCCTTTAGAATAAATTTTCTCACCCAGGTCTGATGCAGCGGTGTGGAGCTTCCTGAGGGTGTTTCTTAAGCTGCTGGAGTAGGACATCACTTTAGAGGCATCGAGCACAAAGAGCACACAGTGGGCCTGATCCGTCAGAGTGGGAGCCGCTTTGTAACCACTGACCTTGTCAGTGATGGGGGAATCACTCTGGAACTGGAGGAATGCAACTGGAGCAGTTAGATGATGATATTTATCATTATCACGACATATTACGTCACATTATGTCTCAACAAGCTTCTACTTCATGATAAAGAATACACCAACTACATGCTTCATTATGAATAGAACACGATTAGCCGTGTGTAATTAGATTTAGTGCAGTGCTCTGTGTGAAACAACTAAAAATACTTTTGTACTCATATGTGGAACCTGTGGCTCATTTTTTATCTGTTCCAACTTATGAGAGGTCATCGTGTGTATCCTGAAAAAAGTATTGTGATGTAGGGAATAGATGAATATGTCATCGATTTCTTTTTTAACTCTTTCAATTCCAAGGCTTATCGCATTGTTAGCTCTATTATTCAGTAAATTACATACATGGAAAGCAATGTAAACGTATACATCTCGTGGCTCCTTGGCATTTAAGGGTGGAGAAATTGAGTCATTTGTCCACATGGAGTTTTAGGAAACACATGGATTTTGTAACAGAACTCAATTCTAAAATGCAATCCAAGGGTAGAGAAAACTGAAGGAGGACATGAAGAAGATGGACAGAATTACATCAAAATCCCAAACAAAGAAGAAGAACCTGCCAGAGAACTATGTGACACAAGGGACAGGGAGAAGGGACAATCTTCAGTTGGAACAGTACAATTTACAAAATATTACAGTAAAATAACATGTAAAACACCAGACTGGGCTTTCCCCAACAGTATCTAGAACAGAGTACCTGGTATCCTTCTGGAACGTGGCCTTTGACAACCGCCAGCATGTCCAAAAGAGAGACACCAGTAAAATCCTCATCTCCAATGGCCATCACGTCACACAGACGCAGGGCTGTCGGTGGACCCCCTTTCTCTGCTCGAATGTCATACGACGTTAGCTGGGTGGGAGAAAGTTTGAGATGTCATTCTTAAATAAGAGGCGCATGCAGAGTGTCGTAACACAAGACAGTACTCCAAGAAAAGTACTATTTTACCTTTAAAATAAAACAGTTGGTTTCTCCACAATGAAACATTCCACATGAAACCAATCTGAAAGGCTGTTTACACCCAGATAGAGTGAATTAAACTGCAATGTTTAAAAATCTGTGGAATTTCCTATTAACCTAATTTAAAAGCTACTGCAGACTCAGGTGAAGTTAAATTCTGACAATTCTGATTATGGTTGCATAACTGCATAGTGAGTACATCATGGGGAATATCATGCTGTATGTGAAACTAGGTGTTTATCTTATTTTGCAAATTTGACCTTAAAACAGAAAACTGCTGGGTGTGAAACCTATTCACTTTGGTAGAGCATTTGCTAGGTTTTGAATACCTTCTTGGTGAAACTTCCCGTTGTCGTTCCGACATTAGGCAGGTGAATGATGCGTTTGTACATGGCAGATCTGATGGAGTTGATGAAGCTGGATTTCCCAGAACCCACTGGGCCCAAGAGCAGAGCCCTGACCCGTGGAAGAGTCTCCACTACCAACTTGTACGAGACAAAACTCTCACACAGGCTCCTCCTGGTCCTACACAACACAGCCGTTTTAACCAACAGTCTGGGACTAGAATTACTATAATTTCTCAGGTCAGGCCTTATTAGCCTTAATGCATACAGACCAGATCGTAGCTGATTTTTTTTCTAATGAAAAGCGAATGACAAGTGAATTCTTCTGCAAGGAACAAATTTAATACAGCACACTTTAGTGCATTTTAATGCACAATTATTATTTATTTTCCGAATGTAACATATCTAATCACTGAAGTCTGGGGCCTGTTTCAGAATCTTCATCTTCTGTGTATTGAAGCGGTTCAAGGTTGATTTTGTTGTATGATTTTGTTTTGCAGTGATGTGGAAATTTTGCTCTGCAACTTGACCAGCTTATAAGCAGTGTTTTCAGAATTTATTCCTGAAGTTTTTGAATTCAAGTTTGTTCCAAGCATTTAAAGATTTACATGCTATCGCTTAAACTGCGTATAAAATGTAATTATGCACTTATCCTAAATACACGATATGGACAAATATTGGAACACGCCTGTTTTTCAAGATTTGGGTCCCTTACATCCAGTGAAGGGCAATCTTAATGTTTCAGCAGACCAAGACATTTTGGACAACGCCATGTTCCAACTTTGTGGACACAGTTTGGGAAGAACCTTTTCTATCGACTGTATCCCAGTGCACAAAGTAACCAATTTCCACCTAGCTAGGTTTCCTTCTATGACACGTTAACACCAAGCTGGGAGAGTGGAGTTAACTATTATGTTAGCACAGCATCTTTTTAAACTGTCCCTGACAGCTCAGGACACTTTGAGGGGAACACTTACAGTCAATTATGTTATATAAGTAACATCATGCTGAGTGATGGGGACAGGTAGGGTCACCCAATCTCTAATGATGGCTGTGGTAAGCATCTTTGAGGATCTTCAGTCCAAACTTGTGAACTAAGTTGTACTAGTGCTGACATGATCACTCACTTATAAAAATCACTCAATCCAAATGTAATTGCATAGTGACAATGCATCTTTAGAGTCTTACTTTTTAATAATTTTTAAACCATAATAATAATAATCTCTTTGTCATACTCATAATCTAACCACCGACATTATGTGATAACTAATATAATTGACAGTGACTGCCCCATTAAACACCCCTTTTATTAGAAGACTTACTCGTCTGTCCAGGACAGCTCTCTCCAAGGGTCAGGCAGACTATCTTCAAGATCTAAATGAAAACAAGCACTAGTCTGAGCATCGCTGCTCTAGACAGAGATAAAAACAAGGACACACTGTGTGTCTGATGAAGCATGGAGATGTATTGGAGGTCTAGAAGTGGCCTTGTGGAGAATTTTACCTGCTGAACGGTAAGGAGTGAAGTGAGTTACGAGCAATTGCCATGAGGTACTTTGCATCAAAATATAAAAATAACTCTTGCAATGTACACGATTAAAACTTGTCAGAAAGTTGCAGAAGAATAAAATGTGTTACATCACCACAACTCTGTTTGAATCATGAACCCTTATTTTGAATTCCAGTGTGTAGACTGACCTTGAACGCGGTGCAGCTCTACGTCCACACAGGGCATGCTCTTTTGGTCAAGCCATCCAGTGTTGTATGTAACATCTGTGCAAAAGTTGACATACATCACCTGACCTTCTGAATAAATGTGCAGGCACTTTCCGAACGAGACAGCGACTGGACTGTCTGGACTTGAAGGGTTGGACTCCACTACGCCTTGTGCAGCCTGGGAGCTAAACGCAAATGATGCAGTCGTGGAGCTATCATATTTAGAATGATAAACAGAAGACCCAAAAGCTGGTGTTCCAAATCCAAATTGAAAACCACTACCAGCAGCACAGACAGGGATAGGCTGCTCTGGCTCAGGGAAATGCACCTCCACCGCTACGGCCGGATGCAACACAGGAAACCTTTTGGCATCCCTGTTTATTTCAAACACGAACGCCTCCTTATCAGCAAACTTCTTCCCAACCTTCAGAGAGCTGCTGGTGGACCCCCCTCGGACCAGCCCGGATTGCAGAAACACCACCACGACAAACTTCCCGCAGTCGTCGAATCTGGACAGCAGGGTGGGGACGCTGGCCCCGTGATGACTGCTCTTGTACAGGAGGTGCAGGCGAACAGGCTGCGAGAAGAGGCTCTGCAGGCTCTTCTCCTTCTCCTCGCCCAGGGAAGACGCGATGGAGGCCATTCGGTCCGGTGGTCAGCCCGAGCGCGCGCTGTCAGACCCCTCGGAGACTCCGGAGCCCCTCAGAGAGGCCAGATAGAGAAACGAAACGAAAGAAGCAGACACTTCCCCCGAAAACAGCACCCAACGTCTCTTGGCGTGTGTAAACAAACAGGAAGAAAGACAGATGACACATACACGCACACGCGCGCGCGCAAAAGTATAAACAAACAAACAAGTAAACTAATAAATAAACTTACATATATGTGTATGTATGTTTATTTGTGTATGTGTATAGACACACACGCATGCTAACATATTGTGATCTTAGCTATTGGGTTTTTGTTATTGAAGTCATTTGTTATAAATGTTTAATTGTTTATTGTTATTTGTTATTTTACCTTTTTATTATCAGGGTATAGATTAAGGTGAAGCAGGGTATGGACAGTTTGGGACGGGCGTGTGTTGGAGTGTGTGCGTATGAAGTTATCACTAGTTCAGGGAGTAACTGCGTGAGTTGCGGCCATACAGAAACTCAGTTGTTTCAGGAGAAACTTTAATAGAGGAATCTGCGGAACCCATTCGCTGTCCAGTGTGTGCTTTAACCGGCGGGTCACTACAATATAAACAAACAAACACGTGGATAAGTCAATTCATAACAAACAAGTAAATAAATACATGAACACCTTGACGTGTGTAAACAAGTAGGCAGAAAGACAGTCAAAACGCACACGCGCATGCAAAATAAAAAAAAAAATAAACGGATGAATTTATAAACACAAAGCGAATAAACACCGAAGCTTTCATGTGAACAGTAGAAATGTTCTGGCACTCAGTTGGAAGCTTCACGGTGGTGGTTTTTAATTTTATTTATTTATGTAAGGTCCCTGGTTCACTGGAGATTCAGGGGCATTTTACATTTTTCAGACGCTTTTATCCAAAGCGACTTCCATTCCCTCTCCCCGGAACTTGGGGTTAAGGGTCTTGCTCAGGAACCCAGTGGTGATATGCTGAAGGTAGGATAATAAAAATAATAATAATAATAATAATAATAAGAAGAAGAAGAAGAAGAAGAAGAAGAAGAAGAAGAAGAAGAAGCGAGTGCCTGAAACTTTCTGATGCACACTGCAGTCTGTCTTCATCTGCGAACAATTATCAGGAACTTTTAAATGATGTATTGCTTTTTGTTATTATCTACAAGCGATAAACTTCCACCACTTCCAGTGCTTCTTCTATTTGTTTTCTAAGGCTGAGCGGACTGTTCTGAGAGAATGTCGCCCCCCACAGGATGAGGGAGTATGTCCAATAACTACTTCAGCTTGTATAAACATTGTGCATTTTGGTCTTAAGACGTAATAACTTTTATTATTATTATTATTATTATTATTATTATTATTATTATTATTATTATTATTATTTTTATTATTATTATTATCATCATCATTATTATTATTATGTACAGTATCTTATTTATTATTAGTAGTATTATTTAACCATACTTTTTTGTTTTGTTTCAGTGTTTGTGTGTCTGTGCAGTCGTGACAATAGGAATTTCCTCCGAAATCAATAACATTTTCTGATTGTAACAATAGTTCAGTATTACACTGCACATATAACATTGCTATTATATTTGCACAATCATATTTATTGCTGTCTATCTCTGTTCTGCATTTTTGCACACAACTCTCTGCTGCTAGAATAGAGTATCTGCCATAATACAGACTTGTAGCTATTGTCGACTGCGTTAATAAACGTTGTCTTGTCTGGTTGTATTGTTGCTCTTTTTCTTGCACTCTCTGTTGCCCTGTTTGCACTTATGGTCTTGTGGTGTTCCGTTCTGTGCTGTTCTTGTGTTGCCCCAAGGTCCTGCAGGCACATAATTTCGTTTCACTGTGTACTGTGTGATTATAATTTAGTATATATTATTATTTCGTTTATTATTATTACAATATTCAATATACTTGTAATGACAGAGCTATGCCGCTGTGGTCCTGTAGGGGGCGGTACTCTCTCAGTCTGATTAAGGAGGAAGCACTGTTGTCCGGCTGGTTATAAGTGAGTTTCTGGCTCTCGGATCTCCTCGTCACCCACGCGTTTTCTGTGAAGACTGGTGAGGGAGGACAGTGAGGACAGTGAAGAAAGTTAGGGCTGGAGCAGGACTCTCTCAGGCCGCCCGCATGTGCCTCTTCCAGGCAAGTTCACGGACATCAGACCACCCCAACCCACCCCAGCCTGCCGGTGTTCCGGCCGCTCCGTCCGGGCCGCTTCACCTCGCCTTTAAACCTGATTTATTACCTCAGTATTTCGCCGGTGGCCTTGTCATTCGTCAGATAAGTGGTCTCATCGGTCTTTTTGCTGGATATCTAACTCTCGTCACGCGTTCGTTTAGAGTTGTCTTTATTTATTAATGTGTTTAATAACACGTGTATTTATCAGAGCTTTGATTATTACCTGTTAATATTACTTAATATAACACTGTAACTGGCAGCCAGAAGCCTCTGGCACTGAAGTCTAGTGCTGCAGTCTGTCCGCTAGGCTCCTGTAGCCTTTGTCCCAGATTTCTTCATTGAAAGGGAGAGAGAGGGAGAGGGAGAGGGAGAGGGAGAGGCGCCTGGCTGGGCAAACCCACCTCAGTGCCAACGTTCTTAGCCCAGAGTTGGTGGTGGGGGTCTCTAAGTCTGCCTGTTTGTTCCTCCATTTAACACCGTGTGAACACCATGCTGCTGTCTCTACTGTCCCTCTCCGAGTTGTGGACGGGGTGTCTGGACTACGTGTCCAGACCCGGGACGCTGCTCGTCAGCCTGGCGACGGCCTCCCTGTTCTGCCTGTGGGGTCGTGAGGGCCAGGTCAGTGGTATGGAGGGTCTTTATTTGGCACTTGGGCTGTTCACTGTGGGGTGGTGGTGGGTGGGGGGGGGGGTGACGT